>PVIU01022444.1:0-29317 GCA_004026605.1 Ondatra zibethicus
TTTTTTTTTAAAGGCAAAATTCAAGCAACGTGGATCTAATCTTTTCAAATGTCACAAAGCCACATCATTCAGTAGACCTACAATGGATGCAGCCATCACCACAGTTTCAGAACGTTTTTATCACTCCCTAAAGATAAATCTCATGCCTGTTAATAGTCACTCTGTAATTCCCTATTCTTCCAGTCTCCTGGTGGCCTCCAGTGAGGCTTTTGTCCCTGTGGAGTCTCCCATCCTAGGTATTTTATGTCAATGGAACCATACAGCATATGCCCTTTGTGTCTGGGTTATTTCATTCAGCATAGTGTTTTTAAAGACTGTAGCGTAGGTCAGAATTTTCTTTTTATAGATGAAATACCATCCCATTGTAGAGATAAACCACACTGGTGGGCTTTTGAGCGGCTTCCATCTTTTAGCCATTGAGAACTGTGCCGCTCTGAATACATGTGTACCAGCTTTTGTCTGAACACCTGTTTCTAATTCTTTGGAGACTATACCTAGGAGCGGAACTGCTGGGTCATATGGTGAGTTTGTGTTTGACTTACGGAGGAGTCACTCAATTGTCTTCTGTAGCAGCTGTACCAGTCTGTACCACCCTCAGCAGTCCACAGAGCTCCAGCTTCCTGTCCTCACCAACTCTAGTTATTTTGCATATTATTGCTCAGATCCACTCACGTTGCCATGAAGCAGCATCCAATCCAACATTGAAGAGGCTTCCATACAATCGCGAGGATTACTGTGGCCTCTAGTTCAGGTAGAGGTGGACTGAAAGGACCTGAGTTCTGGAGTGACTTCTCCACACTTATGGTATGGGAAATTCTGGTGCAGAAGACACACACAGTAGGCCATAGGGGAATATAAAAGCTGATTTAAGCTAAGAGAAGGGCCGTAGTGGACACTTTAGATGGAGAAAGAGAGAAGACTGACAGTGAGGTCAGAGTTGTTATGGGGAGTTTTGGTTGGAACCCCCTTTTTGTTTCTGCTAATAGTGTTAAATAAACCAAACACAAACTCATTATGGTTCGATGTGCAGGCTAAATCACGCTACAGCAAAGGCCAGAGGATAGAATATGCAGGTCCTTGGCTTGTTCTGGAATTTCTTTGGCAATCATAACCACCACCCCGCTGAGCACTTTCATGCATGGGCTCCTGTAATCCCACAACAACCCTCCAATGGAGGTACGGTCACTGCTTCGCTTTAAAGAATAGGAAATGGAGGCACAGAGAGAGGTCACAGGCATTGCCCAAAATCTTCCCATCAGGAAATGGCTTGGGGCCAGGACAGTGTGCAATCTAGTCCTGTGCATGCACGGTACAGCCATGCCCCGTACAGCCATGCCTGGTGCAGCCTAACCCTGGGCAGTCATGCCTTGTACAGCCATGACCAATGTAGCTTAGCCCTGTGCAGCCATGCCCAGTGTGCAGGCATGCCCTGTATAGCATGTGCTGTGCAACTTAGCTCTGTATAGCTATACCCAGTGCGATCTAGCCCTGTGCAGCTTAGCCTGTGCAGCCATGCCTTGCATGCAGCCATGCTCGGTGCAGCCATGCCTCCGAGCTGGAAGTTAGCATTTCTCTGCTGAGACTTGGCTCTTTGACTAGAAGTCTTCTAGTGCAGGTTCTTGCTCAGTGCTTCTTTCTACCCTGAGTCAGCCTTGGCTACTGAGGACAAGGGCTTAAAAGAACATCTCAGAACCATGGAACTGCTGCCCAAGGCCAGTCTCAAGCACAGACTAAGCTGATCCAACAATAGAGAGACAGCAAATGTGGATTTCTTTTTCCTTCCTTCCATCCTTCTTTCCTTCCTTCCTTCCTTTTTCAAGGTAGTTTCTTTGTGTAGCCCTGACTGTCCTGTAACTCTGAAGATCAGGCTGGCCTTGAACTCACAGAGATCTGCTCCCAAGTGTTGGGATTAAAGGTGTGCACTACCACCACCTGGCCCTCTTTTTAAATAAAACAAAAAACAAAACTTATTTTATTATTATTTGTATGTGTATGAGTGTTTTGCCTGCATGTATGTCTGTGCACCATGTGTGTGCCTGGTGCCCAAGGAGACCAGAGGAGGGCTTTGTATTCTCTGGAACTAGAATTACAGACAGTTGTGAGCCACCATGTGGATTCTGGAAATGGAACTTGGGTTCTTTGCAAGAGCAGCAAGTGCTCTCACCCGCTGGGCCATCTCTCCACCCCAAATGAATTTCCAAATGAGCAGAGCTTGGTCCATCTCTCAGCTTCTCTACATTCAGTTTCCGTCTGGAAGCAGAATGCACATTTGCACCGGGTGCCTTTGAATGGACCCAGCGTATATGACTTCCAGGCAGCCTCATTTTGGGTTCTGCGGTTTATCCTTCCCTTTGGCTTCTCACTGTATCCTGGGATTGCTGGCCTACTGTATACCAAGGTATATTGGGAACTTGCTTTCTGCAGCTATCAGACAGGAGAACAATTGCAGGCTGGCTCTGCAGCCCCGGTGGCGTCTTCCCGGCTCCTCCCTAGATTCCTGCCTAGGAGATGCAGCAGGTACCCACTAGATGAAGCAGGCTTCTCCTGCCATGAATTAGAATGTGGGCAGCTGAAGCCCTGCCCAAGGTTTGGACCCGTGTCCTGTAAGGCAGGTGTGTTTCCTGTTTCTAGAAAAAGCTGCCAGACTGCAGGCAGAAGGCAAAGGAAACCAACTGGCTGGTTTGCGGTGCACCTAGGGCGGGTGTGTTTGGTTTTGTGCATCTAGTTTGACCACTGCTATCATCATCACCAGTCCGGCTCCCCCAACTTTATTTATCCATTTATTAGAACATTAGAGGTTCACTGTGTCGCCATGGCTGGCTTAAAACCTGCAGCAATCTCCTTGCCTTCTGTGCTCACCACAGTTGGCTCCTGGTTTTGATTTCTGACGGGAATTTCATTACCGCTGGTCACCTGAGCCTTGGGATGTGTAGAGGAGGTGGGCACATTAGGTGAGATGACTTGGTAGGTGCAGGGAGGTCTCCAAGCTGGCGACTTCTCCGATCTTCGGCCCTCTTCTCCTCCAGTGGCGGCAGGGAGAGGTTCTTAGGGGTCTTCTTCATGGGGTGCAGCAGCAAGGTACTTTACCAAGGCCTACCAACCTCGTTAAGTCGCAGCACTGCCTCTGACCTACATCTCCTAACATCTGCGGGCTCCGGCACCGGCACCGGATAGGAAGATTCTTCCGCGGGCTGAGTTCACACGCCCGATCTTTCCTGCAGGTCGACCCCGAAAAGCCGGGCCTTGGGCCCCACCTGTCCGCTGCTTGCAGAGGCCCCCCCTGCGCCGCTACTACCGGCCCCTCGGCGCGGAGCCCTGTGTCCGCCGCCGCTTTGATCCCGGGGGCCCCGCTGGATAAAAGTCTCGGGCGGCTCTGCGCCAGCGCCAGAGAGGGAGCGCAGCGCTGTCGGACGCACCAGCAGGATAGCGCAGCTCGAGCAACTACGAGGATCTACGGTGAGCGCAGGACTCCAGGCGGTGCGAAGCGTGCGGAGGGGACCCGAGTGCGAGTCTCCCAAGAGTGCACTGGGCTTGGGCGCGGGAGGGAAGGCCCCGGCTGCTCCAGGTGAACGCTCGCACCCTGCGCCTTGGCCCGTCGGGCTCGGCAGCTGCGCAGCGGGCAGAGCGCCCCAGATGAGGAAAGGCCTCTTCCTCCGGGCCGCCGGGCCGCTCCAAGGGCGGGGGTAGCGGCGCCGGGCTGGCCGCGGAGAATGGAGCTGCCCCGGGCCAGCCCGGCCGCGCTGCCCCCCACGGAGCCGAGCCGGGAGCGCCTCCGGCGGCCGCAACGGGTTAGTCCAGGCCCCTCCGTCAGGCTTGTGGTTTGGGAAGAAAAGGCTAAACCTCCGCCAAGAAAAGAGTGAGCGCAGCCCCCTCCCCCCTGCCGCGCCCGGGCGGCGGCGGCACTTCTAACGCGCGGGCACCCGGGCAGCCGCGGCCCCCGCAAACTACGCCCAGCTCGTCCCCCGCCGCTCATTGGCGCGGGCCCGAGCCAGCGCACCCAGACTCTGCGTTGCCCTCGGCCGGCTACGCGCGTAGCCCGAGCTGCGGAGACCGGTGGCGCCTGACTCCAGAGCCTCGACGCCGAGAGCCGGCCCCGCTACCCAGGGCAGGAGCAACGCGCGGCAGCCAGGGCGGAGGAGCAGCAGTGGCCCGCGCGCCCCCTGGCCCGGGGCCCCAAGCCGCCAACTCCTCACAGCCGCCCGCTCTCCGCAGGTGGCCACAGGCCGGAGTGACATTGCCATGGGCGGAGAGGTGCGCGTGCTGCTCCTGCTGGGCCTGCTGCACTGGGTCGGGGGCAGCGAGGGCAGGAAGACCTGGCGGCGCCGTGGCCAGCAGCCTCCCCAGCCGCCGCCCCCGCCGCCGCCCCCGCAGCGGGCTGAGGTGGCGCCGGGCGCCGGGCAGCCGGTGGAGAGCTTCCCGCTGGACTTCACGGCCGTGGAGGGCAACATGGACAGCTTTATGGCGCAAGTCAAGAGCCTAGCACAATCCCTGTACCCCTGCTCTGCGCAGCAGCTCAACGAGGACCTGCGCCTTCACCTCCTACTGAACACGTCGGTGACCTGCAATGACGGCAGCCCCGCCGGGTAAGGCCGGCGCTGGGCAGGACCCCGGGAGGCCGTCGGCCCTGCTTGGCTGGCCCCGCCGGTGTCCCGCGCCTAGCTTGCCACCCGTCCCATCGCTCGTGGCGCCCGCATCCTCTGCCTCCCTGCGCGCGCGCTAACGCGGAGACTGCGCTGGACCCTCCCTATTTTCAATGGCAGATCTGGTCCCCAGAAGAAAGGTTTCCATTCGGGAGTCCCACGCTGTTGGCCCTGGGGAGGGCCTGGCTCGGTGCCTCCCAAAGTGGGGGAGGGGGCAGCTCTTGAAGCCCTGACCTGAGGCCAGCGCCGGTGCTGACCCCTTGGCCACCGTGCACCCGCCTTTGTGCTCAGGTCCTGGGACAGAAAGAGACTGCAGTCCTAGAGTGACCCTGACCCCAGTAGAAAGAGACAACACTGAGGGACAGGAGGTTTCTCTCTCAGGGTTTCCCCTGTGCATGCCAGATTGGTTCGGGACAGTCAGGAATCTGAGCATGGGAGCAAGGAGGGGGCCCAGGAAGGACCCAAGGCCCCAGGTGTAGCCTTCACACACGCACTCAGCTTTGAAGTAGATAGAGAACATAGGTGAAGCTGGGAGGTAGGAAGGGACTGTGGGTGCCCACGCGCTCAGTTGATCGATGCCAGTCTGGGCCTTGAAAGGAAAACTGTGACACCGCCTCAGTGGCTCCCCGCATCTCGCTGCGCTCCTCTACCCCTACCGGTTTACAGGCCTCTAGCCCTTGCATTTCTCACTATGCAAACGCCACTGCGTTCCCGGGAGCGCCTCTCCTCGACTGTCATCCGCGCCAGGGTTAACACAGGTCCCTTGCGGGGCGGGCTGTGGGAATTTTCCACGGACCAGACGGCCCTCCTTTCCCCCCTCCTCACTATCGCCACCTCCGGGGAATCAGCCGGGTTCCACTAGTCTTTGCGTTCAGTTTGCGATTGGCCGCGGGCGCCCCCGTGCGGCTGCGGTGAGCTCCAGGCAACAGGTGGAATGACCCTTTCGGTACCGGACTTGGAAAGGGCTGAGGATTAGGGCTTTGGGGTGGAGGGTAGCGAACAGCGGTGGCTCAGGTATCCCCAACTGACTGCCTGCTCTGTGCGCCTTCCCTGCAGCTACTACTTGAAGGAGTCCAAGGGCAGTCGGCGGTGGTTACTCTTTCTGGAAGGTAGGTTCTAGGGGCTGAGGTGTGTGGTGCAGGAGGGGCTCCCTCTGGACGGAGAACCGAGCCTAGTGCCTGTGCCTGCAGGCGGCTGGTATTGCTTCAACCGTGAGAACTGCGACTCCAGATACAGCACTATGCGGCGTCTCATGAGCTCCAAAGACTGGCCGCACACACGCACAGGTCAGCAACACAAGACAGACTGGCCAGTCTGGAGGAAGTGGCGGAATAGCCAGATTCGGCCTCTAGGAAGGACCCGTTCGCCCCTGGAGCCCGATCCCAGGCCCCAGTTTCTGAAATTATAGTGAGCTCATCCTTGCTTTTTGGTATGGTGACTCCTTGGGTAACTAAGTCCAGCCATGTCATCATTTTCTATCCATCCTAGCACATCAGTTCAGACCAAGGCCCACCCACTTCCCTGGCTGAGGCCATCAAGAAGGAAGTCCCCATCCCTGCCTTTCCCCTACCTCTGTTTCCCCAGGTACTGGGATTCTATCCTCCCAGCCAGAGGAGAACCCTCACTGGTGGAATGCCAATATGGTGTAAGAGAGAGCACGGATTTCCCTTGGTGGGGGTTCCTTCCTGGGAGTCTTTCCTGGAGTGGTCCTTCCTATGGAATCCTGTCCTGTACGGTCCTTCTTAGAGCATGGGGGTTCATTCTTGGGGGGCTTGCCTTTGCAGGGTGTCGTATTTGGGGTAGTCTTTAGTGGAGGTCTTGGTTCTTCTTGGGGGCAATGGTCCTTTTTGGAGGGTCCTCTTGGGGAGGTCTTTCCTAAGGGTCCTTCCTGTTTTAGGAGGCATCCTTTCTAGTCTTCCTTCCTGGGACGATGATTTCTCTAGGGAGTTCCTTTCTTAGGGGGACCTTCCTGGGGAGGGGGTCCTTCCTAAGGGTCTTGTCCCAGGCAGCATTTTTCTTGGGGCCTTTCACGGTAGCTTTGGGCAACCGAGGGCCATGGCGGGCTTACCTGATCCCTGTTACAGCTTCATCCCCTACTGCTCCAGTGACGTTTGGAGTGGGGCTTCACCCAGGCCTGAGAAGAGTGAGTCCCTGGCTTCCCAGCCCCTTGAGACAGGGCAGGGTGGTGAAACTTCTGGGGAAACACAGACTTTCTCAACCTTTTTGTAGCATGCCTTAGGGTTCCTGCTTGTCTGTGACTCACCTGGCCCCCGAGGGACCCCCCCAAGCAGGGCCTCAAGCCCTTGATCCTCCTTCCTCAGTCTGCCCCATCCCTGGAGAGAGCCCAGACCCCTCTTCTTGCCTCCTGCAGTAGGAGACCTTGTCCCGTGTCCAGCTTCACCTAAAGCTGCCCCTTTTCCTTACAGATGAGTACGTCTTCATGGGCTCCCTCATCATCCAGGAGGTGGTGCGGGAGCTGCTGGACAAGGGACTGAGTGGGGCAAAGGTGCTGCTGCTGGCTGGGAGCAGGTAAGCAGAATGCGCCAAGGGGCGAGGACTCTGTATGGAGGGAGCAAGGGGCTGTTGCGGCAGCTATGGGACATGGGTAGAGTGGTGTATGGGTGGAAGAATCCGAACCGGAACTAACTGCTCATAGCCCTGGAATCTATCCTCACCGGAGCCTTGCTGACTCCAGCCTTGGCAGGCAGGAGCAGCAAGGCCGGCCTCATTTGGAGCACCTTAGAGGTCTGGGTTCAGAGTGTTTGAGCTGGAAACTGTTTAGAATATGCTTCTGGACCCCCAAGGGTGTTGGGCTGCAGCCACCTAGATGGTAGGTTAGTGGCCAGTTGTGTTCTGATGTCTCTTCTTGAGGACAAAGTGTCAGGGTAGGCTGGGATGACGCCTGCTGGTCAGTGACTGTATTCCATTAGGGACACAGAATGCATGCCTGGATGGGATGGATGATGGGGCCTGGTACCCGGGACTTTATCTTTTTCTTCGGATAAGGAAACTGATACAGGAAAAAAAGAGGGAAAGGGAAAGGAGAAGCAGCTCTGTGTCCTGCAGACCTTAGCCGAGGGTCAGCCAGTGCTTAGAACTCACCGGTCCTCTGTCTGCAGACCTTGAGGGACAGAGGCCCCCCGTGTCTTGCCCACGGACAAGTCGCTTGCCTCCAGTCAGAATGCTTTGTTCAGAGGCAGTCCTTCCTCAGGACTAGAGCTGGGGCTGAGCCAGCTCTGGGTGGACAGCAAGCACCTCTCTCCAGCCACTTGGCCTCATGTCTGGCCTTCCCTCAGCGCTGGGGGCACCGGGGTGCTGTTGAATGTAGACCGCGTGGCTGAACTGCTGGAGGAGTTGGGCTACCCATCCATCCAGGTGCGGGGCCTGGCTGACTCAGGCTGGTTCCTGGACAACAAACAGTATCGCCGATCGGACTGCATTGACACTATCAACTGTGCACCCACAGAGGCCATCCGCCGGGGCATCAGGTGCCAGGGGTGTGGGTGGAGGGCAGCCCCCATGCTCAAACCCTCTCTAGTGCCTGGGGTGGGGTAACATCTTAAGGGGAGGAGTGCCCTAGCATCACAGCCTACCCTGTGATTGTGGTTGCAGGTACTGGAACGGGATAGTCCCAGAGCGCTGTCAGCGCCAGTTCAAGGAAGGCGAGGAATGGAATTGCTTCTTTGGCTACAAAGTATACCCGACTCTGCGCTGTGAGTGGCCAGTTCAGTGAGGCATTTGGAAAGGGGGGGGGAGATTCTGAATCATGCACCAGTCCTGAAATTAAAGAGGTTAGACCACAGACTTTACTCTGTTCCACAAAAGTAGGCATGCCTACACCGGGGTGAACAGTTGTTCCTACTTACCTGGGACTGTCATGATTTTATCACCCAAGCAAACTAGCACCGTTTACAATGGCAACAGAGCCAAATTCAGATGCTTCCTTTCTGTATTTTGAGGTCACCAAACAGTTCACTTTCCAAAGAATAGTGAGGTCCCAAGCCAGGGGACAGCATCACCAAATCTAAATGAGAGAGACCCTGAGAGCCAGGCCACAGTAAAAGTGGGTTTTCAAGAGTCCTTTGAAGGAGAGTGGGCTTTAAAGAAGAAACGGGACTGAAGTGTAGCATGCTTACCCAGCATGCTCAGGGCTTGGGGTTCTTCTCCTCCATATCAAACAAAGAAAGACCAGGAACTTGGACTGTGTGGGAGCACAGCTGGTCTGTGAGCTTGCTAGGAGCAGTGTTGTAGGAGGATCTTCTGTATTTGTGTGTTGTTTTTATTGGCTGAATAAAGAGACTGTCTTGGCCTTTTGATAGGGCAGCCCTTAGGTGGGTGGAGTAGAGAGAACAAAATTTTGGGATAGAGAAGGCAGAGTCAGGGAAAGTCGCCCACCATGAAGCTGTCAGGTCAGACACGCTGAATCTTTTTCGGTAAGCCACGACTCATGGTGACACACAGATTATTAGAAATGGGTTAAAGAAATATGTGAGAGTTAGCCAATAAGAGGCTAGAGTTAATGGGCCAGGCGGTATTTTTAATGAATACAGTTTTTGTGTAATTATTTTAAATGTAAGCTAGCTGGGTGGCCGGGACGAAAAGCAGGCCCCCTCGCCTCTTACTACAGAGCAGGACCACAGCAGAGGCAGGCAGGCCAAACTGAGCCACATCCTCCCCCTAGGTCCAGTGTTCGTGGTACAGTGGCTTTTCGACGAGGCCCAGCTGACCGTGGATAATGTACATCTCACTGGGCAGCCGGTTCAGGAGGGTCAGTGGCTATACATCCAGAATCTGGGCCGAGAACTGCGTGGCACACTCAAGGATGTGCAGTGAGTGTGTGCAAGGGATTTGGGCTGGGTGGTTTATGTAGTCCCTCCAAGCCATTTGAATAAAATATAGGTCTTGAGGACGGACTTGGTGGCACTTAGGAGGCAGAGGCAGGGGAATTTCTGTGAGTTCAAGGCCAGTCTAGACACATAGTGAGACCCTAGATAGATAGATAGATGATGGATAGATGGGTGGATGGATGGATGGATGGATAGATAAATGATTGATAGATAGATAGATGGATGGATGGCTAGATAGATAGATGATAGATAGATAGATAGATGGTAGATAGATAGATAGATGGTAGATAGATAGGTAGATGATAGATAGATGGTAGAGAGATAGATAGATGGTAGATAGATAGATAGATAGATAGATAGATAGATAGATAGATAGATAGATAGATAGATAGAATAGAAGGCTCACACTGAGGTCATCAGGCATAGTGCTTGCCCAGCATGTGCAAAGCCCTGGAATTAATCCCCAGAGCCACATACGTCACACATGCACCACATATGTCACACATGGTGTAACCCCAGCATCCGAGAGATAGAAGGAAGAAGATAAGAAATCAAGGTCATTCTTTGACTATGCGGCTAGTTTGAGGCTAGCCTGGACTACGTGAGACCCAGCCTCAAGGGGAACAAAAAAAAAGATTCATGTGTTCAAGATAGCCTCCTGCTCCTGCCTAGCAGATTCTGGCTGGATGAGGTATACCTGCATCAGGTTTTGGAGGTTCAAAGGGGAAGGGTCAGTGTGGAGCATGTGTGGTCATCTGGCAAAGGTCAGGCTGTGGGACTCAAGCTGATTGTCTCCCTACCAGGGCCAGCTTTGCCCCCGCCTGCCTCTCACACGAGATCATCATCCGGAGGTCAGTGTTCCCCCTGGGTTTTAGGTAGCTTGCATGTGTAGCACTGACTCCACAGGCCTATGGGCCCCTCCCAAACCAGTAGGTGACTTTCCACGAGCCCCTCTGAGCCCTCCCAAGCCACTAACCACACCAGTCGTGCAGCAGGCTTGGAGTGCAGCCCCAAACAATGACAGTGATGGCCTCGGTGACCCCACCTGGGTTCTTTCTACAGCTACTGGACGGATGTCCAGGTGAAGGGGACCTCACTGCCCCGGGCACTGCACTGCTGGGACCGAAGCTTCCATGACAGCCATAAGGCCAGCAAAACCCCCATGAAGGGCTGCCCCTTCCACCTGGTAGACAGTTGCCCCTGGCCCCACTGCAATCCCTCATGTCCTACCATCCGGGACCAGTTTACAGGGCAAGAGATGAATGTGGCACAGTTCCTTATGCACATGGGCTTCGATGTGCAGACGGTGGCCCAGCAGCAGGGCATGGAGCCCAGCAAGCTGCTGGGGATGTTGAGCAGTGGGAACTAGACTTCCTGGAGGAAGAGGCGGTACAGAGGCTGGTCCACTGCTGTCCCGGGGGAACTCAGCTCTACTCCCGAGCCCTTCCGCCACTCCCAGGACCCACCCGGGTGTGGATGTCTGACTGTATTCTCCCACTGCCTTCAGGAGGCCTGGTCAGAGGAATGGTGTTCTCTGAGCCCTGCCACAACTTGGGGGACCCTTCCCACCCCACATCTGTTTCCCTAGCCCCCAGCCCAGTTTAGGGAGGGAGCCAGGGCAAAGCAAGCACTGGATTCCTGAGCCCATCAGCTCAGACAGTCCCTCCTAGCCCCCAACGGATCATGCTCTTTTGTACTATTTTATAAAGTGACTTTTTTTATTACTTTAATTTTTAAAAAATGGAAATTAAGAAATATATGATGGATGATATTGTTTTGTAACATATTTTTCTTAATAATTAAATAAAAAAATAACAGAAGTCCACCCTGAGACTTGTTTATTGGAAAAGCCATTCAACTCATTTTGATTGCGTTCCTAGGGCAGCATAGGACTGGAAGAGGGACCAGGGGAACCCCAATCTCTGATGCATTCTTGGATGTTCGGTAGCCCCCACTGCACCTGTTTAACCCGCTTCCTAAGGCAGCCCCATTCATTCATTCATTCATTCATTCATTCTGCAGAATGAATTCATTCAGTTCCTATTGTTGGTGATTACAACTCATCTTGATTTTCTTTTTCTTTTCTTTTTTCTTTTCTTTTTCTTTTTTTTTTTTGAGACAGGATCTCTACTATCTATGTAGCTCTGGAACTCACAGACTCATAGAGACCATCCTGCCTCTGCCTTCCAAGTGTTGGTATTAAAGGTGTGCGCCACCACACCAAACAAGTTTTTCATGTTTATGAGTGTTTCACCTGTATGTATGTGCGCCATGTGCATACCTGGTGCTCACAGAAGTCAGAAGAGAAGGCGTCAGGTGCCCTGGCATTGGTGGGTGCTGGGAAGATGACTCAGTTGGTAAAAATGCTGGCCATGGTGGTGCACGGTGGTGCGTGGTGGCGCACGCCTTTAATCCCAGCACTGGGGAGGCAGAGGGAGGAGCATTTCTGAGTTGCAGGGTAGCCTGGCCTACAGAATGAGTTCTAAGACAGCTAGAACAACACAGAGAAACCTTGTCTCAAAAAACAAAAACATGAAGACCAGAGTTTGATTCCTAGCACCCATGTAAGAAGCTGGATGTGGTGAGACACATATGTAGTCTGAGCTTGGGGGAGGTGAAGACAAGTGGATCCCCTAGGTGGCTGGTCAGCAGCCAGCTTGACCTAATCAAGAGCCCCAGGTCCTACTGAGAGAGAGAGATCCTAACTCAAAGGGGCGGGGGGAAGAGAGAAGAAAAAAAGAAAAAAAAACATTACAAGTGGTGGCACATACCTTTAATCCCAGCACGAAGGAGACAGGCAGGCGGATCTCTAAGTTTATAGTAAGCCTGGTTTACATAGTGAGCTCCACACAAGTCAAGGATTCGTATTGAGACTCTATCTCAAATAAACAAGCAAACAAAAAACGAAAAGAACACAACAAAACCACAGAAACCAAGATGGGGTCTGGAAAGATGACTCAGTGGTTCAAAGTGTACGCTGCTCTTTCCGAAGACCTGAGTTAGGTTCCCAGCACCCACCCTGGGTGACTGACTCGGGAGGCAGAGGCAGGTGAATCTCTGTGTTCGAGGCCAGCCTGGTCTACAAGAGCTAGTTCCAGGATAGGCTCCAAAGCTACAGAGAAACCCTGTCTTGAAAAACCAAAAATAAAATAAAAAAGGCCTGAAGCCCTAGGTGAACACTGCATCTCAGTAACACATGGTGTGTTTAGAAATCTCACAAACTCGTATCTTAGATCTGGTGATCCGTGTGTCTCCATGACGCTAAGAATCCTGGAAAGACTGTTGGGTAATAGGCAGACGCATAAATAGGATGCCCCGTCCGTCCTTATGGCTGACCTCCCTGTGACCCAGATATTCAGTCATCTATGGTGTTCCCTCCTTGGTCTTCCTGCCAGAAGCTTTAGTTAGGAATCGAATCATGGGGAAACAGTCCCATGGCACACACCGAAGGACACTCCACCAAACCCTCGGCTTGGACTCTTGAAAACACCGGTGTCTCTGTAACAGGGCCCCAGACCTCCGTAGGCCCCCAGATCTTTACACTCCACCGTGGAAGTGCTACTAGTGCTGTAAGACTCAGCATGTAGACAGCACCACCTGCCAAAACTGAAAGCCAAGACCTAACCCATCAAAGTCATAGTTCTGGGAAAGTCTCTAAATACACTAACCTTGCTTTTCAGCTTCTGTAGCTCCGATTCTGGCTAACTGTTCTTGTTAACTGAAGTATGTCGACCCAGGCCATGGTTTTTGTGCTTAAGAGCTCACCCTGAGGAAGGTTCAGGGCTACTCTGGAATCCTGAACACCTGGTGTAGTTGCTGTCTGGCTAATAAAGACTTGCTATTGGCTTAAACCCAGGTCTGAGCAGTGTCTTTTGGTAAATACCCCATAACAGTCACAAAGCACGAAATAAGGGGGAGTCCCACTCCAGATAAAGCACAATGAGCCACTGCAGTCATGTGCAATGCCTAGTTCCTGATCAGATCTGGACGGACATGCGTAAAAAGCTACATAGTATATCTTGAGGATAAGCAAGGAGCCTGAACACCGGTGTGTTTCAAGTGATTGTCCTGAACCATTTTGTTTGTTTGTTTTTGCTTTTAATAGATTAATCTATTTGTATTTTTATAGGTATGGGTGTCTTGCCTACAGTTATCTCTATGCCCCACGTGTATGCCTGGTGCCAGCAGAGGCCAGAAAAGACCGTTGGAATTCCCAGAACTGGAATTACAGAAGGTTGCGGGCAGCCTTGTGGGTGCTGGGAATCAAACCCCCGTCTTCTGTAAGAGCAAGTGTAGGGCAAGAGGTGCTATGAACTGTTGCAATATCTCTCCAACCCTCTGTCCAGAAACTTTTGAGTGACTTCTCTAGGGCATAGCTCAAAAGATGCCTGTGGACATATAAGCAATATTATTAATTAATTATAAAAGCAAACCACCAAGTATTAACTGTTCTGCGGACTGTTGAGTTCAGCAGGAAAGCACTTGCCTGGTATTGCTGAGGCCCAGCGTTCTGCCTACAGCTGCAAAAACAAAGAGACTCAATCTTGATTCTAGGTGAAAGGTACAGAGGTACTGGTTTGCTCTGGTTTTGACTCTTCTGTAGATTTGATGCTTTCCACTTATAAGCTGAAGAGAGGTCTATGAAGATCTCTCAGTAGATATTAACGTGATCGACTCTGGGTAAAAAGGTTGGATTTTTCCTTCTCGTTTGCTCTGCTGACTGAACTTGAGCAGGCACCATTTTGTTGTCATAATTATTTTTCCACGAAGAAAAAACTTAAAAAGAGGAGCAGTTAAGAGCCCGGCTGCGGGTTGGAGAAATGGCTCAGAGGTTAAGAGCACTGCTTACTCTTCCAAAGGTCCTTAGTTCAACTCCCAGCAACCACATGGTGGCTCACAACCATCTGTAATGAAATCTGGTGCCCTCTTCTGACATGTAGGCAGAGTACTGAGAATACTGTATGCATAATAAATAAATAAATATTAAAAAAAAAAGAGCCCGGCTGCTCTTCCAGAGGACCTGGGTCTGGATCCTAGCAACTACATGTCAGCTCACAATCCTGGTACAAATGTATACAGGCAGGCAAAACACTCACAGACATAAAATAAAAATAAATAAATCTTATCCAGGTGTGTGTGGTCCATCCCTTTATTTCCAGCACTGCAGAGGTTCACCAGATCTCTGTAAGTTCAAGGCCAGCCTGGTCTAGACAGTGAGTTACGGGACAGCCAAAACTACATAGAGAGAAAGAAAAGAAGAAGAAGAGGAGGAGGAGGAGGAAGAGGAGAAGGAGGAGGAGAGGAGAAGGAGAAGGAGAAGGAGGAGGAGGAGGAGGAGGAGGAAGAGGAGGAAGAGGAAGAGGAGTTGTTGAAGTTGTGCAAGATCCAGCTTCAGAGATGGCTCAGCGGTTAAGAGCACTCGTTGCTTTTGCAGAGAATCTCTGGGTTCCATTCCCAGGGCCCACATGGTAGGTAGTTCCCAACAATCCAGAGCTGCAGTTCCAGGGGATCCCACACCTCACTTCCACAGACACTATTCGTGTACATGGTGCACATACATACATGTAGCCAAAACACTTATGCATACAAAACAAATAAAAATATTAGAAAGAGAAGTTCAGGTACTGGAGAGGTGGCTCAATGGACCCACAAGGTGGCTTATAATCATCCATAGGCTCACAAAAGGTGCACACACATACAGGCAAAACACTCATACACATAAAATAAAATGAAATGGGGCTGGAGAGATGGCTCAGTGGTTAAGAGCACTGGCTGCTCTTTCAGAGGACCAGGGTTCAATTCCCAGCAGCCACATGGCAGCTCACAACTGCCTGTAACTCCAAGACACTCTCACACAGGCATGCAGGTGAAACACCAATACACTTAAAATAAAAGTAAATAAATTATTAAAAAATAAAGACAGAGCCAGGCAGTGGTGGCGCACGCCTTCAATCCTAGCACTCAGGAGGCAGAGGCAGGTGGATCTCTGTGAGTTTGAGGCCAGCCTGGTCTACAGAATGAGTTCCAGGACAGGCTCCAAAGCTCCACAGAGAAACTCTGTCCTGAAAAACCAAAATTAATTAATTAACTAAGTAATTAATTACATTTAAAAAATGAAGATAAGTAAGTCTAATTTTTAAAAAAATAAATAAGTAAAAAGTTCAGGGTCATTCTCAACTATTTAATGAGTGTGAGGTTAGCCTGGGCTGCATGAGACCCTGTCCCCAAGATAAATAAATAAATAAACAAATGTAAAGCAAACAAAGGCAGAGTTGTTGTGGTATTTCTTCTTTGGAACTCCCCCACCCCCGTACTCTCAGGAGTTCTTTCTCATTTTTTTCTTAAAAATCTCTCTGGAGCCGGGCGGTGGTGGCCCACGCCTTTAATCCCAGCACTCGGGAGGCAGAGGCAGGCGGATCTCTGTGAGTTCGAGACCAGCCTGGTCTAAAATAGTGAATTCCAGGACTGGCTCCAAAGCTGCAGAGAAACCCTGTCTTGAAAAAAAAAAAAAAAAAAAAAAAAAAAAAAAAAAAAAAAAAAAAAAACTCTCAAAAAAAAAAAAAAGGAGAATTGAGCCAGGCCAGGTGACACCTAAAATAGAACAGTAAAAGAATCCCTCCTACGCTTTCTAGAGCCTCCCGCTGTTTCCCCACCTATCTGTACCCTTTCCGTAGCATACCAGACCCAGAGATTGCTTGATACCTCAGCTGTGAACCCCAGGAGGAAAAGCACCCCCACCCCGTTCTCGCCCAGCCCCTCCCCCACACTGTACTGACCGGGACGGACAGATGCAGGTGCTTCGGAGGCAGGAGGTGGGTGTCTAGCATCCGTAGCCTAACTAATAGTCCTGACAGGGAATCTTTGTGGGATGCCGGGGTCAGATGTCCCTCCAGAATGGGAACCAGTGTACAGGCTGCTATTCCGGGGCTCTGATCACACCGTTTATTTATAGCGCTGGGGGGAGGGTTCCCAACACAGGCAGCAGAGAGGCTGATCTGCTGCAATGTCACTGTTAACCCTGCCACTGCAGACAGCCAGCACCTGCCATTGCCGTCGCCGCAGAGGACAGAGGTCTCTCAGCTGGTCAGACCCCGGGGCAGCTGGGCCCCGTGTGAGATGGGTAGCACCGTGGAGCCCCCGGGGGGTGCGTACCTGCACTTGGGCGCCGTGACCTCCCCGGTAGGTACAGCCCGAGTGCTGCAGCTGGCCTTCGGCTGTACTACCTTCAGTTTGGTTGCCCACCGAGGTGGTTTTGGGGGTGTCCAGGGCACTTTCTGCATGGCTGCTTGGGGCTTCTGTTTTGCCTTCTCCGTCCTGGTGGTAGCCTGTGAGTTCACGAAGCTCCACAGCTGCCTGCGCCTTTCCTGGGGCAACTTCACAGCAGCCTTTGCCATGTTGGCAACGCTGCTGTGCGCCACGGCTGCGGTCATCTACCCTTTGTACTTCACCCGACTGCAGTGCCCACCTGAGCCTGCCGGATGCATGGCCAGAAACTTCCGCCTGGCAGCCAGCGTCTTCGCAGGACTCCTCTTCCTGGCCTATGCTGCTGAAGTGGCCCTGACTAGAGCACGGCCAGGTCAGGTAGCCAGCTATATGGCTACCGTGTCCGGACTCCTTAAGATCGTCCAGGCCTTTGTAGCTTGCATCATCTTTGGGGCACTTGTTCATGACAGTCGCTATGAGCGCTACGTGGCCACACAGTGGTGCGTGGCTGTCTACAGCCTGTGCTTCATGGCCACAGTGGCTGTGGTGGCCCTGAGTGTGATGGGACACACAGGGGGCCTGGGATGCCCATTTGACCGCCTCGTGGTCGTGTACACCTTCCTGGCCGTGCTCCTATACCTCAGTGCCGCTGTCATCTGGCCCGTCTTCTGTTTTGACCCCAAGTACGGAGAGCCAGGACGGCCCCCCGACTGCCTCCGAGGCAGCTGCCCCTGGGACAGCCAGCTAGTGGTAGCTATTTTCACCTACGTCAACCTGCTCCTTTATATCGTCGACCTCGCCTACTCCCAGAGGATCCGTTTTGTGCCTGCCTTGTAGCCTGACCCATCCATTGGGATCCTCTCTCTGGCTGAGATCGCCTAAAGCTGATCAAGGTGAACTAAGACATGGGGAGACAAGAGGGAGGTCTGGAGCTCAGGCAAGTCTGCCCTTGGACATCTGGCAGCGCTAAGAGAGGCCAAGAGGAAGGGACAGAGGAGCAGGAGACCTTGAGCAGGGTTGAGGGATGGCTAATGGGCTCTCGTTCTTCCTGTCCCTGTCTCCATCTCTTGTCTATTTCTCAGGTTCCTGGCTGTCCTTGGGTCTAGTGCTAGTCGTGGTACCGAATGGGTACTTTTTGGAGCATCTCATTTTGCAGATGGGAACAGTAAAGCCAGATGAACTTCGGAGGTGGGCCAGTATCAGTGTCTTTTGAGATCCCACATAGCTGGGGTAAAATCAGTTAGAACTCAGGCAATTTCCTGAGGTTGAAATGGGTGAAAATCAAGCCAAGGACAGCAAGACCAGGCCATTGGAAGGAACACTGAAGCTGGAACCTTCTGAAGGGGAAGTTTCTAGAACCCCGGGAGGAGTCTTCTTTGGGATGGTTGTGATCGTTTGTAGAGAAACCTGGCAACGAGGACGGACCTCACCTGTGTCCAGGAGTATCCCAGGGGCCTCAGCCTTTTTTTTTTTTTTTTTTAACTGAGAAAAAGACTGTGCTGTGGTTCTCAGGTGGCCTTATGTCAATGGTCAACACCAGAATCACTGTGAAAAGAAGATGGTTTCACGACATTGATGGAGCTTCTTCCCATACACCCGATGCAGACTGTGGCCCAGAAGCTTCTGCAGTGCCTACCGTGGCTTGGCTGGCAGCATTGACTCACAGTGAAGAGCCATCTTGGGGTAGCCACTGGGTCATGGAGCCTGGTCACTGGGCCTCCACTCAAGCATCTTGTTTGCCAGTTGCTTCTGAACACCAGAACGTGCTGGCATCCTCCACTGTCGATTCAGCTTCTCCTATGGAAGAGCCCGGACTGGATTAGCCATGGGAAGCCGTTCAGTTCATTGACTGACTGTCCCCCAGGTCCTCCAACAGGAAATAAAAGGTGAATGTTTATACCTTGCCTTCTACCTTTGATGAATATCCACACAAGCCCACTCGAGTCTTAAGGGCTATGGGAGATTTCACCACTTAAGCAACTTTCTTGTTGCATTCTCTGAGAAAAGGTCTAAACCAAGTCATTGAGAGGGAGGGTGTGTCCTTGGGGGTTCCCTGGATTCTGGGAAAAAGGCAAGGTGTGGTCTTATCTGGGCCTTCTGAAAAAGGGGGCCGTTCAGGGTGACTCAGAAGACCAAACACAAAGAAGGAAGGTCAATGTTGGCTCATTCTCTTCGTTCCTAGAGGCGCCCAAAGCCCCATACTGAGGTCTTCAGGACCCAGATCACGGAGAAAGGGACTGCTGTACTCTTTTTTTTTTTTTTAAGATTTATTTATTTATTATGTATACAGTTTTCTCAGTATTTTGTCTGCATGTATGCCTGCAGGCCAGAAGAGGGCATCAGGTCTCATTACAGATGGTTGCTGGGACTTGAACCCAGGACCTTTGGAAGAGCAGGCAGTGCTCTTAACCACTGAGCTATCTCTCCAGCCCAGACTGCTGTACTCTTTGGACGGTGGATCCGAGAGCAGTTAGACTCTGGGCTATGAGCCAGGCCTTGTGTGGTACTGTGTGGTCCTTTCTGGCTAGCTGGAGAAGGAACACTTGGGTCAGCCAAAAACTGAGTTGGGACCAATGTCTTTTACTTGGATGGGCAAGCTTAGGTACTTCTGGGTCTGCAGGTGCCCTGAACAATGAAAGCATCAAACATCAGAAGGTCACATCATTGGGGAACAAGGCAATAAAGGAACATGTCAGCCATTCACATCCTGTCTAGAGGGGGACCCTCCTGCTTCTTTCTCTTTTCTTTTTTATTTATTATATTATACATGTATGACGTATGTATGATGGGGGACATCACAGTGTGTACGTGGAGGTGAGAAGAAAACCTTGTGGACTTAATTCTTCTACCATATATGTGTTTTCGGGGGAACCAGCTCAGGCGGTCGAGTTGTTAGGCTTTCGAAGCAGTTTAACAACAGCCTCCTTGTTTTCCCTTTTGCTTTTTCCCTTGAGACAGGGTTTCACAGTGTAGTCCAGGCTGGCCTGGACATCCTCCTGCCTCCGCTTCCCTAGTGCTGGGATTTACAGGTATGTGATACCTCACCAAGTTTGACTGGTTTTTCTTGGGGGAGGGGGTGTCCCCTGTCATTCTTTTTTTTATATATATTTTTATTTATCTATTATGTATACAATATTCTGTCTGTGTGTATGCCTGAAGGCCAGAAGAGGGCACCAGACCTCATTACAGATGGTTGTGAGCCACCATGTGGTTGCTGGGAATTGAACTCAGGACCTTTGGAAGAGCAGGCAATGCTCTTAACCACTGAGCCATCTCTCCAGCCCCCCCTTTTTTATTATTATTTTTTTGTCATTCTTTCACTAACTAAATTCTGAAACATGGCATCTGTCTCTGAGTCCCCAGTATTTTTGCTGTTCAGTAGCCTTCTGTTCCCAGCATCACATCCGTTCCAGGGGAAGGCGGAGGAGAAGAAGGCTAAGAGGAAAATGGGAGAGACCGGGCTTGCTCACGCCTTTAATCCCAGCACTCGGGAGGCAGAGGCAGGCGGATCTCTGAGTTCGAGGCCAGCCTGGTCTGCAGAGCGAGTTCTCTAGACTACAGAAGTGTCTTTCTTTGGTTTTAGAGGTGTTGCTTATTATCATTTGGAGGAAAGCATCCATTTAAATTTTTTTAGTTTATTTTATGCGTATAACTATTTTTGCACATATATATGTACACGCTTGCATACCTGGTGACTGAGGAGTTCGGAGGAAACGTCAGATCCCCTAGAAAAGGAAATCTGGATAGTGTTAGTTGCCATGTGGACGCTGGGAACACAATCCAGGTCCTCTGCAAGGGCAACAAATGTTCTTTTTATGTTTGTTTGTTTGTTTGTTGTTTTTGTTGTTATTGTTGTTGTTGTTTTCCGAGACAGGGTTTCTCTGTAGCTTTGGAGCCTGTCCTGGAACTCGGTCTTGTAGACCAGGCTGGCCTTGAACTCACAGAGATCCGCCTGCCTCTGCCCCCTTCCCCCGCCAGTGCTAGGATTAAAGGCGTGCGCCACCACCGCTGGGTGCAACAAATGCTCTTAAGTGCTGAGCCATCTCTCCAACCCTGGAAAGTCTGAAACACGGAGCTGAGCTTGGAAAACCGAACTTCTAGGCTTTGTGCATAGGTTTGAGCTATCAACTTGGCATAACTGTTCCAGCCTTTTCCTCAGAGGGTGAGTACCAAACTGGCCATCCAGACCTTACCATGGAGCAGTCTCCTAGTTTGGTTGGTGGTCATTATGAACACCGAGAAGGGACGAAAATCCAAACCTTGCAGGCTAGATACTTCCTAATGGTTTTGAAATTACTTTCTTTCTTTCTTTCTTTCTTTCTTTTTTTTTTTTTTGTTTTGTTTTTCGAGACAGGGTTTCTCTGTAGCTTTGGAGTCTCTCCTGGAACTAGCTCTTGTAGACCAGGCTGGCCTCGAACTCACAGAGATCCACCGCCCTCTGCCTCTAGAGTGCTGGGAGTAAAGGCGTGCACCACCACCGCCCGGCTGAAATTACTTTCTAAAGCAGTTTGTCTTTATCTAAGGCAACAAATACAACAGGAAAAAAATAAGCAAGCAACCTCTAATGGGGGTGGGGGTGATGGGCGCCATACTTTGCTATGATGGGTCATGCGTACTTTGGTAGAGTTTGGGAAACCCCAGACTGCTATGCAGCTTTGAGACCAGCAGATGGACCCTGAGCACCTCTGGGGGTTGTGGATGCCCAGAACACAAAATCCCTAAAACCCGTGGTTGGGCAGCTGGGGCACTGTAGGAAGGAGGAGGTTCGGGAAGTAATGGGCCTGTGGCTGCAGCGGACGCCTAGCTTTCAAATGAACACTTGCAATGAGACTGCAAATAGAGGAGGGGATCCGTGACTTTTGGGGTACTGATCTGTATTCGCAACTACAACCCACTTCACGGAGGGAGCGGGGAGGCGTGTCTGTCCTGGCCCTGTGGATGATGCAATGCACAAGGCTCCAGTTGCAGCTCTGGATTGGCTAGCTACCGGAGACCGCACCGCGCATTGGCTGAAATGGAGGGAGGGAGGGGCTGGTGGGCGTGGGTGCCGCGTGGCAATTACAGAGGACTGGGTACTAGCTGGTGTAGCTTAGCTCAGGTAGCTACGCTGGGGGTAGTGGGATTCCGGGCTCCGGCGATGGGACTTCTGTAATGAAGGCTTCGGGAATAGGGCTTCTGGGACCCAAGCTGGAAGCGGACTGGGGACTTGGATGTTGAGGGTACTCTTGATTCCGGGGCCCTTCCCTACAATCGCTCTCTTCGTTTGAAGCTCCCTGAGCCCTTTTCAGAGGGGTCAGAACCTTCAGATGCAGGCCAGGCATCCTGACTCTGGGCAGCAGGTGGTTGTGTTACGGGGTGTGGGGGAATTGGGGCAACTCTTAGCCCGGACAGCCGAGGAAGAACAAAAAATTAGGTAGGAGGATATGGAGGTGGGGGAGCACCTGGCTGCCAGGAGCGGCCGACCTGGTACTGCCCACCCAACTTCTTGCTTTCCATCCAGTTTGCAGCTGCCCAGCAGGGTGGGAGCTAGCTGTGAAGGCTGTGGGTGCTGGACCTCCGGACATGAGCGTGGGTTTCATCGGGGCAGGGCAACTGGCTTTTGCCCTAGCCAAGGGCTTCACAGCAGCAGGTAGATTCCTCTGGGGCCAGGGAGGGTGCTAACGTGGAGTGTCTGGGTTAGTGGCCTCCCTCGGTCCTTTGGGAAATGGCAGGAGCCATATGTTTGGGGTTGCTGTCCTAATGGGGGTGAGGAGTGTTTCTCTGCTGTCTCCTTTCCAGCGATGTAGGGCAGAGAGGCTAGAACCAGCCTTGAGGGAGGAATTCTGTCCCTTACAGGTGTTCTGGCTGCTCACAAGATAATGGCCAGCTCCCCTGACATGGACCAATCCACGGTCTCCGCCCTCCGGGTAGGTGCCAGGTGGACGCAGATAGGAAGTCTGACTCTCACGGTTAGGGTCTAGGGTTAAGGGTGAGACACATTTGACTGAGGGCCAGAGTGGGGAGCAGCTGTACTGTAGACCCCCCCAACTCCAGTGGGAGAAGCAAACCTGCCATAAGGAATCTCCAGATGCTGCCTCCCTGCCCTGTCGTGAATGCAGCTGGTAGAAGAGGGTGTTAGTCTGGAATGGGATTGCCTAGGCAGGGGTTAAAGGAGCTCTGCAGACGGCCAGGCAGCCCTGAGACCAGATAATGGACCAGGGGTGGCGGTGAGTACAGCTTCTGTTTGCTATGGCTCAGTCGGGATTGCAGGCCAAAGATGTGGGGGGTCAGGCTCCCGGCTTGAGACCACCACCCACCTCTGGAAGGCAGGCAGCTGCAGAGACTGCAGCCATTATAGCCTCAGGTAGGATGGGCTGAGCTGCGGTTTAGAAGGCTGTGGTGTCCCTTTTTGACTCCAAAGGGGAACATTCCAGAGCTTAGTGCTTTCTCCGTTTCTAGGTAAGGACAGCTGAGTGGGTTTTGACCCCCAACCCAGCCGGCACCACAGCTCAGCAGCCTCTGGGTTTCTCTACACTCAGGGTTCTCAGCTTTGTGGGTAGACAGCCCAGGAGGCAAGCTGAGTCCCTTTGCATTCCTGCAGAGGGTAGGGGTGAACCTGACGCTGCACAACAAAGAGACAGTGCACCACAGCGACGTGCTCTTCCTGGCGGTGAAGCCGCACATCATTCCCTTCATCCTGGACGAAATCGGTGCTAACATCGAAGACAGGCACATTGTGGTGTCCTGTGCGGCAGGTGTCACCATCAACTCCATTGAAAAGGTGGGCGCCATCAACCAGATCCACAGGGCTTTGGGGACGGGTGTGGAACATGTGGTCAGGAGCTCTGCTCTGGGGGTCTGGCTTCTTTACCTAGCAGCCCAGCCCACAGCAAGACCTCGGGAAAGGTTCAGCTGGGGAAGCAGGTCCGTACTCCCTTCCGTGCCTGAGGTGAGCACAGATAGCCGAGGCCAGAGTAAGAGAGCTTGTTTCTCTTCCAGAAGCTGACAGCGTTCCAGCCAGCTCCCAAAGTCATCCGCTGTATGACCAACACCCCAGTGGTGGTGAGGGAGGGTGTCACTGTGTATGCCACAGGCACTCACGCTCAGGTGGAGGATGCCAGGCTTGTGGAGCAGCTCATGAGCAGTGTGGGCTTCTGTACTGAGGTGGAGGAGGATCTCATCGATGCTGTCACGGGGCTCAGTGGCAGTGGCCCTGCCTATGTGAGAACTGGAGTGATGAGGGGTGGTCAGGGCTGTGGACTGTTCCCAGGACCTCTGTGCACCTCCGTTTCTGCTGAGCCCTGTTCTGGGTCCCAGAGAAGAGGAAGGACAGTGGCTGAGAATGCATCTCCCCACAGGCTTTCACGGCCCTGGATGCTCTTGCTGACGGTGGTGTGAAAATGGGGCTTCCAAGGCGCCTGGCTGTCCGCCTGGGGGCCCAGGCCCTCCTGGTCAGTGTTTTGAAATACTTGTGGGAGCTGTTTCTTATTAAATCCAAAATTGGTGTCCTGGGGATCTATGAGTGGGGAGTCGCAGGTGCTTTGGTGGCTGAGGGCTGAACTCTGTAGAAGCAGGTAATTAGGGGCCCGACTGCCATACGCCCCTCTTTCTTGTCACAGGGGGCAGCTAAGATGCTTCTGGACTCAGAACAGCATCCAGGTCAGCTCAAGGACAATGTCTGCTCTCCTGGTGGGGCTACCATCCATGCTTTGCATGTGCTGGAGAGTGGGGGCTTCCGCTCCCTGCTTATCAATGCTGTGGAGGCCTCCTGCATCCGCACACGGTAGGTCCTGCTATCGCTTACTCCCCAGCCACCTACTCCGTACACCAGAATCCTGGCTTCAGAGGTTTCAGTGGAGTTATTCACATAGCCGATACCACTGAGCCCTGTCCTGGCCCTGAGCAGGATTTTGGAAGTTTTAAGGTTCCTCGGGTCACAAAAAGCAATGCCTCTAGCTCTCTTCCATTGTTCTGTGAGAAAGGGTCTTGTAGACATCTGGTCTGGCAATACAACCTCCATTCAGTTTCACTGTCATAGCAAAGGAGCTAGGCTAGAAGGGTGGCTGGGAAGATTAGGGGTCCTGGCTCAGCACCTTCTTCATCACCTTTCCCAGGCTAAGCTGGCAGCAAGAGCCTGGTGAGAGTTGAATGAAACATTGCCTGGGTTTCCTCAGTTGGCGTAGGCAGAACTGAGGCTGGGACTCACTGTCCCAGGTTCATGTCTACAGGACAAGCCAGCGGTGTCTTCCTGGCTAGTGTCCACCTTCCAGCACAAATGCCTAGAGAAGTCTGAGTTGCTACAGCAAGGCTTAGACGTGGAACCTAGCCACCTAGCACGGCCCATAAAGGAAACAGGAGAAACAAGATCCTGCCCCAAGATAGGCAGTGAAGTGGCTAGGAGTGCTGAGGGGTGTGATGGTTGATGCTGTAGCCAGGGTGACCCTGAGTCACTCTGAATGGTGTGAGACGTGGCCGTGCAGCTGTATAACAGATGGGGGGGGCTGCAGGTGTAAAATGCCCAGGGCTGGGGTACCATAGGGCACTGCCCACCGTAGATGCTGCTGCACCGTCCTTTCTGAGAGGAGAAAGGCAGACCCAGTGTCTCATTGCTTTTCCAGGGAGCTGCAGACCATGGCTGACCAGGAAACTGTCTCCCCTGCTGCCATCAAAAAGACTGTACTGGACAAGGTGAAGCTGGAATCCTCTGCTGGGGCCTCTCTGTCTTCCTCTGGCCATATTAAGCCACTGCCCTGCAGCCTGGCCCCAGCAGGCAAGGAATGATTCACCTGCCCATATTCCTCCTGTCTCTACTTTCTCTCTTTGTTTCTTTTCTTTGTTTTTTGAAACAGGGTTTCTCTGTGTATCTCTGGTTTAGAACTCTCTCTGTAGATCAGGCTGGCCTAGGTTTCACAGTTTGTTTGTTGCTGTTACTTAAGCAGGGTTTTGCTACATAGTCCACGTTAGCTTTGAATTCTCATCCTCCACTCTAGTTTCCCAAATTCTGGGATAATGGGTGAATGTCAACATGCCAGGCTCCTTTTTCTTTTAAGATAGTGGCTTGATGCAATGCCTAGACAAGACTCAGACTTCTGGGCTCAGAGCACGCTCCCGTGTGAACCTGGACTCAGAGCACACTCTCGTGTGAACCTGGGCTCGGAGCACACCCCGTGTAAACCTGGGCTCGGAGCACACTCCGTGTCAACCTGGGCTCGGAGCATGTTCCCGTGTGAACCTGGGCTCAGAGCACGCTTCCGTGTCAACCTGGGCTTGGAGCACGCTCAAAACCACACAGAATATTCCCAGAGCAGGCTCTTGCCCACAGCCAGGTCAGCCCAAGGGTCAGCTAGGAAGCCGAACATCACTGGGGACCTCCCCCTCTTCAGCTTCCTCTGGAGTTCAGTTAGGTCTATGGGGTCTTCACGCTCCCTTGCCCAAGGTCAGCTGGTTTAGCGTGGCCCCTTCCTGTGACCCACTTACATGTGATTGCCTGTCCTTTCTGGGAAGACCACCTAGTCCCAGACATCCCGTACTTCCTTCTAGGGACTTCACTCTCTACCAAGGATCCCACTAGGCATTTGGGAAAGGGACTCCTGAACTAACTCACCAAATACTGTTACTTCTCTTCCTATACTTTCAGTTGAATAAAAAAAAAAATTCCCAAATGCTCCCATTTACCTGTCTGTCACCTGTGGAGCAAGGCTCGCCTGCACAGCGGAGTGTAATACTGAGGGAGGAGCCAGTAACACAGGTCCCATAAAGCTGGCTATGGCCAGACTGAAGGCCAAAGAGCAGAGGACTACAGAGCTTCGGTGCCTCTATCATGACAAACCTGCCTGAAGGCTGGCACCACAGTAGGGCGTGGCGCACTGACTTGGTGAGGGGCATCAACCTCTTCATTCCCTACTCCTTAGCTTTCCAGGGAGAGATGTCTTTCCTGGTGGATCCAGGCTGTGCAAGGCCAAGTTCCTGGCGAGGAGGAAACCTTTGAGGGAAGTGTCATAATTCTCCAGATGGACAGAATCAAGTGACATGCACACAATGTACAGAAGTGGTAAGGAGCCTCTGCCTCCTGGGTGCTGGGATGAGCAGATATGCTGAAGCACATGCGAGGCAGAGGCAGGGGGATCTCTGAGTTCGAGGCCAGCCTGGTCTACAGAGCGAGTTCCAGGACAGCCAGGGCTACACAGAGAAACCCTGTCTTGAAAATAAAACAACAACAACAACAAAAATCTGCTGTTGCTATAACTCCAAAAGCTGGTATATGAGGGCTGTGTGTGACCTTGACTACGCTACAGGGAGGGGAGACAGTCTAAGTATTTTCATACAAGATTAACATTTGAATTAGTGAACAAATGAGTAAACAAAAGCACATCAAAATTAGTAGATTTTTGGCTGAGTGGTGGTGGTGCACGCCTTTAATCCCAGCACTCAGGAGGCAGAGACAGACCAATCTCTGAGTTCAAGGACAGCCGGGTCTATGAATTGAGTTCCAGGACAGATAGGGCTACAACAGAGAAACCCTGTCTTGAAAAACCAAAAATACATAAAATTATCATAAAATAAATTAGTAGACTTTGATGAAAAGAACAGCATTTTAGGGCTAGAGAGATGACTCAGCAGATAAGAGGACACCTGGGTCACCTCCTGGAGTGTCCTTCTCTTTACAAGTCCCAAAGAATCACACAGAGGTCTAAATTATGAACTGATTGACCCAGTATCTCAGGCTCTTCTTATTAACTAATTCTTATAACTTATTTTAGCCCATAATCCTTATCTGTGTTAGGCGAGGCAGTCATATCTTGCTGTCTTGCTTCCTCTGCAGCTGGATCACGACTGTAGACTGAATCTTCCCTCTTCCCAGAATTCTTGTTGCCCTGCCTCTACTTCCTGCCTGGCTACTGTCCAATCAGCATTTTATTAAAAATAATACAAGTGACAGGGTACAGACTATTGTCCCACAGCATTCATATATATAAACATTTAAAAAATATATTTAAAAAATTAATAATTGGGCCAGACGGTGGTGGTACATGCTTTTTTATTGTTGCTTTTGGTTTTGAGTCAGGGTTTCTCTGTAGCTTTGGAGCCTGTCCTGGAACTCACTCTGTAGACCAGGCTGGCCTCTCAAGCACAGAAATCTGCCTGCCTCTGCCTCCTCAGTGCTGGGATTAAAGGCGTGCGCCATCACCTGGTACAACAGACCTTTTTACAGAGGCTGTGAATGCTCATGTTTCTCTGAATAGAAGCCACTGAGCATGGAGCTGGGAAGATGAGGTCCCCACCTCAAAAGGTGATATATACATTCTTCAGGGAGCCTGAGAGTTGATTGGGAGCACAGGTGAGCCAGAGGTTTCCCGTGCAGCAGAGAGCAGGCTGCTCAGAGGAAAGATGTCTTTCAGGGGGCTTCGCATCAGGATCTCACTCCCTTTTTCTAGTTTCCCATGAACAGTTCAGAACCAAGACTGGTTGAGACAACTGAGAGGGGTGGAAGACAAAATCCAGCTGTGGTAAGAAACAGTGCTGGGGGCATGGGGGACCAGGAGGTTTGAGCCACTGCCCAAGAGCCGGTTGTACTGAAACTGTGTGGCAGATGGGTTGCCTGGAAACAAAACTTCTTGAAGTACCACTCTGCAAGAGAGAGCTTTGTTTGCAAGACTCATGAAACGAAACTACTGAACCTCTCTGTTCTCTCAGGCTCCGGCTTCTCTATCCACCACTATTCCCAGGGACAAGTACGCTGAGCCCGAGTGGGGAGCCAGGGGAGGGTTCCTGAGTGGGTGAGATTTATATGTTGAGGCAGCTCTGTCCTTCACCAGTGACAGGCTCCAGTTAGAACCACATATGCTCCTGGGGTCTTGTTTCAATATGGATTCTACTGTCCCTCAGCCCTCCCTGCATGATATAAGCACATCAGTTACCACTCTATAGGTGTCAGGACCCTGCCGACCCCGAGGAAGATTCTGGAGATTGGGTCACCTCCTGGAGTGTTCCCCCTCTCCACGGAACCCTTGGGATGAGGGGCATGACATGTAGCACCAGCCTCAGGGTTAACCCGATCCCAGGGTTCTCTACTCTGAAGAAGCAGCTCCACACCACAACTCTACCGGCTCTAGAAGAGTTCATGGCTGATTATTTCTTGTAACACTTGTGACCTTGGGTGTGTATATGCCCAAACTTTGTACCAAGGCTAGGTTCCTGTGACTGCTGAGCAAGGCTCCCTGAAAGTGGAAGGAGAGATGACTCTAATGTGTGAATGAAAGTCAGACTATGGAACCGAATAGAAGACCCGGATATCAATCCACACATCTTCGAACACCTGATATTTGATAAAGAAGCAAAAACTATCAAATGGAAAAAAGAAAGCATATTCAACAAGTGGTGCTGGCATAACTAGATATCAACATGTAGAAAAATGAAAATAAACCCATATCTATCACCATGTACAAAACTCAAATCCAAATGGATCAAAGACCTCAACATAAAGCCAGCCACACTGAACCTTATAGAAGAGAAAGTGGGAAGTACACTTGAATGCATTGGCACAGGGAACCACTTCCTAAATAGAACCCCAGCAGCACAGACACTGAGAGAAACAATTAATAAATGGGACCTCCTGAAACTGAAAAGCTTCTGTAAAGCAAAGGACAC
>PVIU01022445.1:0-29350 GCA_004026605.1 Ondatra zibethicus
CATATGATCATTTCATTAGATGCTGAAAAAGCATTTGACAAAATTCAACACCCCTTTATGATAAAGGTCTTGGAGAGATTAGGGATACAAGGATCATATCTAAATATAATAAAAGTAATATATAGCAAGCCGACAGCTAACATCAAATTAAATGGAGAGAAACTCAAAACCATTCCACTAAAATCAGTAACAAGACAAGGCTGTCCACTCTCTCCATATCTCTTCAATATAGTGCTTGAAGTTCTAGCAATAGCTATAAGACAATGTAAGGAGATCAAGGGGATTCGATTTGGAAAGGAAGAAGTCAAACTTTCATTATTTGCAGATGATATGATAGTGTACATAAGTGACCCCAAAAACTCTACCAAAGAACTCCTACAGCTGATAAATACCTTTAGTTATGTGGCAGGATACAAGATCAACTCAAAAAAAAAAAATCAGTAGCCCCCCTGTACACAAAGGATAAAGAAGCAGAGAGGGAAATCAGAGAAACATCACCTTTCACGATAGCCACAAATAGCATAAAGTATCTTGAGGTAACACTAACCAAGGAAGTGAAAGATCTATTTGACAAGAACTTTAAGGCCTTGAAAAAAGAAATTGAAGAGGATACCAGAAAATGGAAGGATCTCCCATGCTCCTGGATTAGTAGGATCAATACAGTAAAAATGGCAATTCTACCAAAGGCAATCTATAGATTCAATGCAATCCCCATCAAAATCCCAACAAAATTCTTCATAGACCTTGAGAGAACAATAACTAACTTTATATGGAAAAACAAAAAGCCCAGGATAGCCAAAACAATCGTATACAATAAAGGAACTGCCGGAGGCATTACCATCCCAGACTTCAAACTCTATTACAGAGCTACAGTAATGAAAACAGCTTGGTACTGGCATAAAAACAGAGACGTTGACTAATAAAATCGGATCGGAGACCCGTATATTAATCTAAAAACCTATGAACACCTCATATTTGACAAAGAAGCTAACATTATACAATGGAAGAATGAAAGCTACGGCCTCTGCTTTCAAAATGATCCACTCAGATAGCTGGGGACATGTGCCTGGTTAGCACCCTTGACCATTCTGTGGTGATCTCCAACAGTATGGTGACTCTAAACCAAGAACATAGCACAGAGGGCACACATTTCAACCATTCAGATTTTAGGATCACACAGAAGCAACTGGACAGAGTCTGTTAGCCTAGCCTGTATTTTTCCATATAGTTTCTACTACGCAATGAGGTTGTTAGAATTGAAGCAAAATGAACTTATATTAAAAACTTGCCACATAGCATGGCCAGTGGTGATTGCCTTAGCATTGCTGACAGGGCATTGCCATTGGTGAAGAAAATTCTACAAAACAGCCCTCACCCAAGAAGTTGCACGGCCTCACCCAGGTTCCAGAAGAGACTCAGATTCCATGTCCTGTTGGAAAAAGTGGCAACTCTACACTTTTAACAAGGAGGTATGTGGGAGAGATGGCAGCTGTCTCTAGGACACAATACACTCTTGTGATTTATATTATTAAAAAATGGCATGAGGGAAAACTATTTCACACTGGTAATGTATATCACAGCCTAAGTCCTATATATACTATAACTCAGCAATTTTGCTAGGCATATACCAATGGAAACATTGCTGGAAGAGACTAAAGGATGGGAATGATCATAACAGCACAATTTGTAATAGCTCAAAACTGGAAACCATCTAGATGGTCGACATTTCATCAGTAGCAAGTGAGTGAAGTCTTGGCTCTGATATATCTTAACTGTGGTTCCTGTGAAAGCATCAAAACTTCACAAAGTTTCCTTTATGAACTCTAAAATAGGTAATTTGGTCCCTAATTAGACTGTTGTGAAAAGTAATTATGATCACATATGCTAAAGTTCCTCATATACTATTAAAACTCTACCAGAGCCACTTTGTAAAGATGCCTCAGTTTGAAGACAGAATGTCACATATCAAAGGTACTCAAGTTTAGTGAATAAATTAGTGAGTAAATGAATGGGTGGTTGCTATTTATCATCCAGCTTTTACATGTAAATCTACCAAGGCAATATAAGTCAATGAGATGCTATCCCATATTTAATAATCCCACTGCTCCCCACAGAAACTCTTGACAATTATTGAGTCCATACTTGGCAAGATAGTGTTGGAATTTTGGAAACTAAAGAGGGAGAATAGGCGTACATCTAATAAGCATCTAGTGGCTTACTTCTGATCTGGTATTGCAGCTGGGAGTCTCTTGAGAAAACGCCACCCACGTGAAATTCCAGCGCTTCAGGTTACAAGCAAGGGAGGGAGACCACAAGTATGACCTTCCTGTTGGAATTGGGGAACTTCCACTCAGATCCAAACCAGAAGCAGGAAGTCTCAGTGCTTGCTTAGCAAGAAAGGGGAATGGATTTGCAAGCTCTGCAGCTCAGAGCCTGCACATAGGTAGCTCTTCCTTTGTCTATCATTCTTGCTACTAATGGACTCAACCTGCCAAAAAGGAATGTTCATCTCAATGGCTTGTAGCCAAACAGCCTCAATTATTCTCAGTATGCTGGAATTCAAACACAGGTGTGTGGGCTTAATTGCAGGTCTATTGTTCTTGCATATTAACATTGTTTTGGGTTTGGGCCTAGGGTGAGAGACAAGTATGCTATTGAAAATGAAGAATAGAGAAATACAAACTCAAATTATCTGATTCAACACTAACAGGAATCTTTGCTTTTATCAGACTAAAGAAGGATTAATGGATTTTTTTTTTACATGTCTTTTTCTAATTTAGCTATCTAGGTTAAGTGATCACGGAGGAATTCATAGCTGAGTGTCACATAAAAGACCAAAATGAACATTCCAGGAGGACAGAACAGCATGAGCAAAACCAGGAAAAAGAGCAAATGAGAGTTTTTCTTGGGAAAATAACTTTTACCTAAAGTACATGAGATAAAAAGAAGCAAGACTAGTTTCTTAAACACGTACCATGAGTTTAAACCTGTGATAAGCACCTCGCTGGTATTAGTCCTTTTGGTTAACCAGGGAAATTAAAGTAACTTCAAAAGATCAACCACCTACGAAACAGGGAGGCCGTATTTCTAAGTGTGTTCTGCACTGTTTCAAATTTGAAACATGATCCCAGTGAGGTGGATTCAAATGGTGCTAGAGTTATTATCGCAGTGGAGATCACAGACTGTCCAGGCTAGGGAGCAAGTTCCCCAGAGTCTCAGGTCCTAGGAGACCAAAGCTGCTCACTTGTTTTGTTTGCAAGTACTCAGTGACAGTGCACAGAAGCTGCCTCTGATTTTCATTATACATACCCCAAACTGGAGTGAAGGCCCTAACAAGGCCATTGTCAGAAGCAGAGCTAGAATTGAAATGAACTCAAGGTCACTTAGATTCTAATTACACTGGTGTCACTTCTTGCTGAGCTTTACCTAGCATCCTGCCTTCCAACCCCAGTGTTTCTCTAGGTTCATCAGAAAACAGACGAATTCATTATCTTCTTCCATCAGGAAGAATTTTCCCATTTGGATATAAATATAAAAGTTGTCTCCCAGCGTTTTTGTATTCCTTACAATGCATATGTTGCGTGTTACCTATCTAGCAAGGCTTTTTAAAAAGCCTCAGTCACTGTCCTTGCTCATCTTGCTCTCTCCATAGCATTCCATTCTATTCTCATGATCCTCTGTGCATTCTGCCTTGAGAAGAGCAGGAATTACCTCCTTAATAACACCCCGAATACATTACATCTACTTTCACTTACTTCCAACTTCCAATATCATGCATATTTATGACTCTCCATTTTCCTAGGAATGGAGTTACCTTTATCTAACACTTTAAACTCTTCGAACTGTTTTTTCCCTGAAAATACTCCCCAACAGTTTAAATTTTATTCCCAGTACAGAATTTAAATACTTTCATGATGGTCTTTAAAAGTGGGTTAGTGGAGGTTAGAGGATTTTACGATTTGACGTGGAGGAGGCCACAGTTCTGTAGGCAGGTGACTTTAGTGCAGGAAAGGCATGCCACACTCAAAGTGACCTCCTGCTTCTTGTTCTCTGTGATGTTATGCCACACATCACCAATGAGATTGCTAGTGGGCCTGTTCATTGAGGGGCACTTTTAAATAATGGAAAACTGAGGTGGAGAAAAAACACACACACACAATAGTTCTGCACTCTGCCTCTCCTTCAGGCAGGCATTAGCACTGATAGTGCTAGCCCTCTTTTCTGAAGTTGGTTCTCATTCCTTTCTAGATAGGTCATCCACTTTGACCCTAGCTCCCATGCGGTGGCCTCATCACACTTGATTCCTACCTGCCTGGCTGCTTAAGTGGCTGCATTCTGCTGCACAGCTTCTCTCTCTGTCTCTCTCTAGGAATGCTCCTGCCACTGTTGCTTGCAAGATTCCTAATAACCTCCTATTTGTCTATATAGATTTTTAAACATATTTTTAAGATGGTGACTTCTACTTTATGCAGAATGAACACACTATAATAACACTCAGGTGACCTTTAGTGAACTTAAATCTATGAAAAACACAAATATGCTTTTCTTTTATTTCTTCCCCATTATTCTACATGTAAATGATAATTGATTGATTCTACTTTTCATATGCTTTCGTTATCCCTTTCAAAACAGTTTTAAAAAATGACTGGTCTAAGACCTAATTGACTGAAATGATCAGCTTCACCATGGTTCATTGCACTCACTCAGAAAGCTACTCTTAGAGGCAATTTGACAGAGCTGTCCTTTGAAACTAGCATTATCTAAGTACTCTTTCTAAATTACAGTTGGGCCATAAATACAACAGGCTAAACGAAGGCCGCTGAGAAATTGTGTAGGTGAAAAATTACAAGGATTGGATCCTTCTATTTGACCATGTAAAGATTTAATCTGTCAGATTAAAAAAAAAAAACCTGAAACTGATGATTATGTCAAGATAACAGCTTGGAGGATGCTTAGCGATGGGGTTCCCAGGGTGTTTCAGGGGATGGGTCTGTGGCCGAGAAAGGCAGGTGTTTCTCAGTGGGTGCATAGAGGAGTCCTTGACACCAGTATGAGGCCAGCTGTGAGTTTATCTGTGGCATCTGGCTTTCAAGGAAGGGTTCCCCACAATCTGTCTCAGAGAAAACGATGAATGAAGTGGTCAATGCACTACACTCCACACTGACAAGAGGAAAAGGAAAAATTATGAAACAAAGAGCAGGGCCATGAAGCCTGAATATAACAGTAAAGTGCTATTGATTTAGCTCAAGAAAAGTAGAGTATACTAAAATATACACCTCTCTGGAATCTATGGACACCCAGTGATAGAAAGTGGGTGTCTGGGATCTCTCATGATTAAGGTCCGTTTTCTGTGTTGGTTATCACTGGTAATTCCACTCCCATGAGTAAAATTCTTCTGTGTTTCTCTGAGATCTGTTTCCAAATCCTTAGTTAGCAAGACCGTCTGTGAAATGGTTCCTGTATGTGTCCTGTATACATGTTTTTGGGCTTTGAGAGCACAAAGACTTGTCTCTTCCTTTACTAATTCCCAGCTCTCCTTTGCAAAAGTCTAATGCAAGTACTGAAAAGAAATTAAGTTCAACAGAGTTTTTACGTGATTCAGGGATCCACAACAAACAAGGAGATGCTGGGTTGCCTTTTATGACATTGCTTCTAAATCCAATAGCACAACTTGCATAACACACTAGTGGGTAAAAGGTTCATAAGTGCTTGTCCACTTTAAGGCAAGACTTAATGCAGAGCAGCAGGAAGAGAATCCGGAAATGGGAATGTTGTTGGAGTCATTTCTGAAATAAAGAATTTGCTATGGGAAATGAGTATAGATTACTTACTTTTCTATGCCAAAATCAATCCCAGTGCACATTAGCCAATTGTTCTCCCACTAAGCTACATCGCCAGCCTCTAGATTGCTTTTAAAATAGAGAGTGTCACTGAGGAGGATAGAAATAGAAGAAGCCAAGGAAACCCTCTTTAACCTGTGTGTGCAAATGAACCATCATAGGGTGAGTTTGGAAACACACATAGGCAATTCACATAAGTGTTTACAGTGAACCCAGGACCTTGTGGTTGATAAATAATTTGCTACTAAGCAACATTCCAGCCTAGGAGTTCACATGCTACTATACAAGAAAAGTCCCCAAACACCAAGCACAGGTCACTGACTGGATTTGGAAAGCCCAATGAACAAAGAACATTTACCAGTTTTAAAGGAAATAGTTCAAAGAAGAATAATATTTTGTGAAAGGTGACTAAGTCATAGTTCATGTCAATAAGTGAGATAAGTTCAGAACATAAGCTAGTCTTTGGCCAAACTGTTTAATGTCCCATAAGAACTGACTAGCATCAAGAAAAAGCATGATGAAAAACAAAGTCCAAACCTTACTGTCTTGTCCTTTATACGAAGTGTCTCCCAACTCTACTGTAATGTCTCTAGCAGTCTATTTCTGCCTTTTTCTATAAGAAGATACACTCAATCTCACAACTTCTCCTCTTGCTTTCTACAGGAATATCTTTGAATTACATTTTTGTATAGAACATTGTACTGGCCTGTCTCACATACCCTCCTATCCAGGTTCTAATTGAGGTTTCATTTTTCATTCTGACCTTAAGTATCTTCCCTTCAGAGCGGTGCCTCATGACCTACTGAAAGGAGATCCACAGATCTATTCTCTCATTCCTAGATACCAAATCCTAACTATCCTCTTGCTACCTTGCACTACCCTCTAACATGATCTGCATTCCTTGTTTGCCTGTTCCTGTCTGTTTCTGTAGCACAGAACCTGCATTCTGTGGCAGCAGGGACTTTGCCTCCATTGGATCCCCAGAGACAGTGTTTAGCTTATATACCACTTACTTGGCATGCTGCCTGGCTCCATGGAAAAAAAATATGAATGGCTGAATGCTGGCCTGCTTTGGCTTTACTTGCCAAAGGAGAATGGCATTCTGACATCAACATAATCTAAAGCCAGCATCTCTCAATTTCTATTTCAAGAGGGTTCATATGAGATTATTTTTTTCCTATATGTCCTGTTGTAAAAACTCAAAGAGCAGCGAAAAATCAGAACTTTTCCAGACGTGAAAGTGGCAGAAATGGAGAACAAGGAAGCCAAAATCAGAGACAATATTCAGGACTTCCGTGCAAGGTTGCATTGCAATATCCTTGCAGAAGAGCATGGATCCAGGATTGGATCTGCAGACTCAGGGTGTCTTTCCACTCACAAAGGCTACTGTATGTTAACTTAACAAGAATGTTAGTGGACTGACTAATGGAAAGAAGGTAAAACGTTACATGGATGGTTGGAAGTAGCTCATGCCAAGGACAATGAAAATGAGAAAATTGAAGTCAAAAGCCAGTTAACCTATGACCTTGAAATTTTGGGGTCATATCCATCCTCTCCTGTCATCGTCCATGTTCTACCTTATAATTTGTCTCTCTCAAACCCAGTCCTTCTTCACTCTTGTTGCCTATTGCTCTATAATAACACTTTTATCGTTTCTGTTCGAGACTACTGCAAGAGCTTTTTGCTCAATTTCTCACTCACTTCAGCTTCCTCTCCAGGGAAAATGCAGTTTGTCTCAAAAGAGAACTTAACTTGACAGTTTGGGTGGTGCAAAGTCCTGGTTTACATGTTGAAATGTACTAACTTTGAGTGAGGTCTTTAAAATGCATGAAGAATGTACAAGCTGTGACTGCTTCCCCAGCTTTCCTTGTCTATTTTCTTCTGTGGCTTTCAAAAAGATGTTTAAAATTGGTTTTAGTTGCTGCATTCTAAATACTTATCCTTATACTCATAAAGGAGTACAGCTCTCCTCCTTAACCAAAGAAGCTTCTTTTTGATTAAGACAGAAGGGGCAGAAACGTTGCAAGAGCTGGAGGAGCCAGGGTATCTGATGTGAAATATTTGACAAGGGAGATGCACCCAGGAAATCTTAACGAGTGCTTTAGGCAATTAATGGTTGTGCATAGATGAAGAATCAGTCTTCTAAAAAGACATATCATGACCCAGTCCTAAGAAGTCAACTCTAAATGTGGAATAAAAATGAGCCCATCAGTTTGTATTTATAATTTGTGTGTGTGTGTGTGTGTGTGTGTGTGTGTGTGTGTGTGTGTGTGTGTGTGTGTGTGTGTGTAGCAACAATAATTAAAAAGTAAAAGTAAGGCCAGGACTGTAAGAAGGAACGGGTGGGGCAAAGGAGGAGTTGGATGGAGGAGACTGAGGGGAAAATGATATAAGTACATTCTCAGAAAATAAATGCACTAATCTAAAAGGGTGTTTGCTCTGAGCATGGTGGCATGCACCAGAAACTCCAGCACTCAGGAGAACTACCACAAGTTCAAGGATACCTTCGTCTACTGCAAGTTACTGGCTAACCAAGACTACGTAGTGAGGCCCTGTCTCCAGTTGACTTTCAAACAGCCATAAATTTTAAATGTCTGTAGGTGTGAGCTTTCTGAATGTCACTCAAAATGATGCTGTATTTATCATTTGGAATCACTGCCTAATCAAAGGCTGGTACTTTCTTAAAGATACTTGTTGGCTTCTTAATTCTTAGTTTTCTTCTAAAAACTATCAACAGGACCCACAGGAGAAGAATGACAAAATAATGATATATATAGGTTCACAGTTTATTCTAGGTAAAGTATATGTGATTATTTTCAGATGATTAATTATACGAAGGCAGGTTTATTTTATCACTGAATGAAGAGAGACAGAGAGAGGGGAAGAGGAAAGTGGATGAGAGAGAGAGAAAGTGAAAGAAAAAGAGATTGTATTTAATTATGTGCATATTTTCAGCAGTTAAAAATCCTTTTTTATTTTATTTTATTATTATTATTTTTTTTTTTTACCTCAGACAACACTTTTTTTCTGAGACAGGGTTTCTCTGTGTGTAGCTTTGGTGCCTGTTCTGGAACTGGCTCTTATAGACCAGGCTAGCCTCAAATTCACAAAGACCTGCCTGCCTCTGTCTCTGCCTCCCAGGTACCGGGATTAAAGACGCGTGCCACCCCCACCCGGCTCAAACAACACATTTTAAAGTTTCAGCTCTTCTGGATAATTTAGATAATAACCGGCTAATATACATCACTATATGAGATGTTAAGAGCTAGTATTATTCTAAGAAAATATCAAAGGAGACTATAGAAAAAGAAGTTATGAGCATTGTAAAGAATGGTGTTAAGCCTAGAATGTCTTCAAGACCTTGTAACTAATGTGGGGCTCTAATTAACCCGAGTATTAGCAATATATCTCCACCATATGGTCAGTGGGCCTAGAAAAACTTTATAGACAATTATTTAAAAGAAATGAAGAAAATAGCCTTCTAGTTATCTCCTTGACCCTTCCTAAACCACAGGGGTTGCTGTTAGGGTTTTGAGGAGTAATAACAGAATCAAGGTTCTCTAGAGAGATTAAGGGATGAACCAGAGGATGAGAACATAAACAATGGAAGACAGAAGTGCAGCTGAGTCCTCATGCCCCAGAGGATGACTCCAGGGACTGGAGAAGACAGACGGTAGAGATGAGTCTTTTTTAATGATTGGAGCTTATCTGGGCCACATAGGACTAAAGGCTGAGTCAAGAATAGGTCTCTTTTTTTCCGTATTTGGTTCCCATTTACAGCATCATTCACTTGACTAGTCAAGAAAATTCAGAATAGGCATATTATTTCTCAAAAACTTCTCTTCCTCTGTATGTGTTGCTATGGTTGTTTACTCTTAAAATCACTGCGAAATCGTTGTTTTTTTTTTAAATGAAAGCTTCTTATAGAGCAGTAGCTACATATTTATGTAAAAACAATGTTACATTCAATAAGGGTTTCTGATTGATACTCTTTCTCCCATAAGGAACCAGCATTGGGCATGCTTTTCTAACCCTTAGCCTCAACTTCTCTTACCAAATGGGAAATATTATAACAAAAGCTGCTTGCAAAGAATATAGTGCAATTCTAAAACAAAATTCCAACCCAATCAAAAGTAGCTTTTCTAAATAAATATTCAAATTCTCTTTGCTTCACTTTTTTTTTGGGGGGGGGCTCAAGTATTAATTGCAGATTAATGAAATGTATTCACTACTTTCCTTCTTATCTCAGTTTACTTGGTAATTTGTTGGTTTTGTTTTCTGTTTTTAGGGTTTCTTGGGGGGTCTGCTAGCCAATTCCCAAATAATCACACAGAAAGTTCTTCTTACTTATAAACACCTGTCCTCAGCTTGGCTTATTTCTAGTCAGTTTTTTTTAAAATTATACTGTCTAACTTATGCTTCTGGGCTTTTACCTTGTTCTATTTCTGTGTATCTTTTCTTTCCTTCTAACTCTGTGGCTTTCTGTGTAGCTGGGTAACTGGCCCTGGTGTTCGCCTCTCTCCCTTTCCTAGTTCCTCCTTTTTCTTCCTCCCCTCTTCCCAGGTTTCCTCTCCTGTTTATTCTCTCTGCCTTCCAGCCCTGCCTATATTTCCTGCCTGGCTATTGGCCATTCAGCTCTTTATAAGACCAATCAGGTGTTTTAGACAGGCAAAGTAACACAGCTTCACAGAGTTAAACAAATTCAACATAAAAGAACGCAACTCAGCTTTTGCCGTCATTAAAAAAATGTTCCACAGCATAAACAAATATAACATATCTTTAACTAATATTCTACAATAGCAGTTGATATCAGAATGGTGCCAAATGAGGAGGGAAACAGCTCTTACGTTATGGATAAGGCAGAGTAGAAACACAGAATTCTAAGGAACTTTAATAAATATTTTCTTAAATGCTCTACACAATTCTAGTACCTGAGAAATTGAAAAGGGAGAATTAATTGAGTTTTATTGACTGACTTCAAAATTCATTCAGATAAGGAAAGTAAATCAATGACTTCTAAGAAGTTCTGAGGGTTGAAAAGACACAGTCACCTTCTCTAAGACACACAAACTCTCAATTCAGAGACCAAAATACTGAACAATGAGGAAGCATTCACATACATTGAAGAATAATGTATCAAATGTATTCTGTTACAACCAACTTTTCATTACTATGACAAATTACATGGGATAATGATTTTTAAAAGAAGAAAAGCTTATTTCTCCTTCACAGTTTTAGAAATTTTCATCCATGGTTGCTGACCTGCTGCTTTGGGTCCTCTGATAAGACAATTACCTCATGGTAGAACACACAGAAGAAGATACAGTAGCCGAGAAATCGAGAGGAAGAAGGGCTGGGTCCCATGATCTATTCTAAAGCTACATCCTAAATTGTATACTTCCATTGGTCACTACCTTCATGATGTTTTTCCGCTTGCTTTTAGTATGCTGAGTTAGGAACCAAGGCTCCAGCACATGTGCCCTTGGTGGACATTCAGGATCTAAACTATAGACTATTCTGTTTCTTGGCATTAGGAAGCTGTACATTATGAAGGGAAAAGAACAAGAAGATTAATATCTTGGTAGGCTCAACACTTATTAATCTCAGAAACTAATCTTTTTGTTGGAACAATCACAATGTTCTACTCTTTTTTATTTTATTCTTCTTTCATACATTATATTCCAACCATAGTTTTCCCTCCCTCGACTCTTCCCAGTCCCCTCATTTTCTCCCAGACCCAGTTCCCCTCCGTTTCCCTTCAAAATTAAAAGATTAGGACTCCCATGGATAGCTACTAAACATGGCCTAACAAGTTACACTAAGACTGGACACAAACCCTCATATCAAGGCTGAATTATGCAATCCAGTAGGAGGAAAAGGCTCCCAAGCACAGGCAAAAGAGTCAGAAATACTACCCCCCCCGTCAGGAGTCCCATAAGAACATGAAGCTACAAAACCATAAGGTTTATACAAAGGACCTAGCTCGGGACCATATAGGGTCTGTGTTTGTCGCTTCAGTCTCTGTGAGTCCCTATAAATGCTGCTTAGTTGATTCTGGGGGCCACTTTCTGATGATGTCCTTGACCCCTCCGGCTCAGACAATACTTCTTCCTCCTCCTCTGCAGGGGTCCCATGACTCCACCTAGTGTTTGTCTGTGGGTCTCTGGATCTACTATCAGTTATTGGATGATGGCCCTCTGATGACACTCAGGCTAAGCACCAATCTATGAGTGTTACAGAAAATCACTAGGAATCATTTCATTGACTTAATTTTCTTTCTTTACGTCTTTATTTGGCCAGTCACATTTTGTTCTGCCTTGGGTCTATGGGCTGTCTTACCTCTGATTGCTGGCTATCTAGTCCATGCCAGCATGTGCTCTTTCTCATGGCATGGGGCTCTGCTGTAGGAAGTCTTACAGCCAGTCGTTACCCACCCACTGGGGCATGGCCTCTTAGATTATATTTGCCGATGTAGAGCATGCGTCCAGTCTCTTTTTTGGCCTCTTTCTTTCCGGTTGCTGGATTCTGTTTCTGTTCTCCCTTCAAGCAGATGATTCTGATTTGTGAGTTTACCCCTAAATAAAGAACCATCTATTTCTCAATTCTGAGCTAGTGTGGGATTTCTTTTAAGCGTCCTTCTTCAGGTCTCAAGTTGGACAAGTCATTGGTTGACCCTCCCACAAATGCTACTCCATCGTTACTCCAGCACATCTTGCATGCAGGACAGATTGTAGGTTGAAGGTTTTGTGTCTGGGTAGATGTCTCTGTGTCACTGCTAGGAGCCTTGCCTGGTTATATGACCAGTTCAATATAAAACCTGGTGCAGTAGAAAGTCACTGGAATCTAGGAGAGTAACCCAAGTGACGTCATTTAGAAATGGGGATCCAGAATCAGGAACATACCTTGCTGATACCTGATCAATATACTCTTCCCCACTTCCAACACTTCTTACTCTTTAAGAATTATGAAACTTTCTGACTAAGAAGGAAGGAATAACAGTATCATATGTATCCTCCCCTGTCATGGCTTTGTCATCAATAGTGACAGAGATCTCATGCTCTATCCTCAAAAAAAGTCTGTTTCAACTCCAGCCATATCTAGTTACTAGAAAATGGCTTCATGATTTGGCTATATGGACCTGCATATACAGGTCCTAACTAGACCTTTAACAAACAAGGAAAACCCTTGCAGAGACAGGTGTACTGGGTACACGTTGAATAACCAACTCTGAAAAAAGTGTTACATGCATGTAGAGAATTTTCACACACACTTATGTTTTTTTTCTGATATTTGCTAATGGGTTTTAATTAACAAAAAATGTACTAGATTCATACATGGTTGGATTTTGTTTATCTTCCTTTCCCTATTTCTTCGATATCTCTTCTTCACATTCATATTTAAGCATGTGTATTTACCCTTATCACTGAAAAAGATAAGCAGCACAAGCCAGCAAACAGCAAAAGACACATTATTGTAATGGTAAATTCCCTAGAGCTACCTAATTCTCAGTGGCTGTTTCCAGTGATTACTAGGGACTTTATAAAATCACAGCTCACCTACAGTCTTGGTCAGCATTTGCCTTTATAGTACTGGCAGAGATTTATGAGAAACAGCAAAGACATATTAGAACATCTTTCATCCATGGAAGAAAGTGACCAGCTTCTTAGCTGGACAGGACTTTCTACATGGAGAAAGAATATTTACTCCTTTTCTGGTGCTGCTCATAACTAGTAGCATGCTTTCATCTGCATTATAAATTTTTAACACTCTCATAAATTAAGGCAATAAAAGAAAAAATACGCCAAGATGCTATTCATAGCATGAGCTGATTTCCATGCTGTAAATTTTCCAGCCTGGCAAATTTCAAGCTCCCAGCATGTCTTCTCTGAGGGCCAACCTGGTGAAGATGGGCAGGAACATAGCATTTTATACCACCTCTGCACAGAGGCACTAGCTACACATAACCAGAGAGCACAGATAAGGCCAAATAAAGTAAAACAATTCATGAACCTTTTGTATTATCTTTCATTTTATTGACAAATAACTTATTTTCATTTTATACAATTTCATTCTCTGTGGTGTCCAGGCATAATACAGGCTTACAATAAAATGCAACATGCATATATGAACATATAAAGTAACTTGTTAATAAAATATATACATATATGTGTGGGTGGGTGTATACATATAAATGCATTTCTGTAACCATCAGTGTTTAGCATTCTCTCTAGCGCACTATCATTTCATTAACTCTAATATTTCTTAGAGAAGAGAAACAAGCCCTTGAATAAACTGTGAATGACTCAAACCACAGTCATTTTACTGCTGAGTTCTGTCCTTATAGCCATACATTTAATTCTTCTTGATGTTGCATAGTCTGAGATTTCCTAAGTTAACTTGTCAGTTTCTCCAAACCTCGTCTTCTTTTAGTGCTTCCTGGAGAAAGTAATTCCTAAATAATTTAGATTAATATGCGGGATACATAATTGATATCACAAGTCATGCACTTAGCATACACTCTGATATTTGGAAAGTTTTCCATGTTTCCCAGTTACTGTAAGTAGTAAACAGTCAGCCCTGTCAGGAGAAACTGTTCTCATTAAATTCTGCATGGGAACCCTTCGGATACGTAGTTTTGCATTCCACTCAATATAATCATCTCTCAACTCTATCACCGAACTCCTTCAAGCACTCAATACTCATTTTATGCTAGACCTGGCATTTGGTGCTAAGAATACAAATTTTATTTTAAATTACAATTGTTTTCCTCATTTTTGGAACCAAGTGTAGTCAAAAGTCTTATCAACGGAGTCTCTGGTTTAGTTTTGCTGGATGGAGTGCACCCAGGAATCAGATTCATAGCTTAGTGCTATCTTTCAAGAATGTCACTGGCAAACCAGAAAGTGTCTAGGAAAATAAAAAGACTTTAGAAATGATTGGAGTTTGCTGGGGAAGGAAACAGGCTTATCTGTTCTGAAGACAAAAGACTATTGGCTACAAAATATATAGACAAAATATAAAGTTTACTTATTTGACCATAGTGGAAGCCTCATAACTCAGTTCCTGTCTCACTGTGCCAATTTGAATGAACTTACACAAGAATATGTAAGTTATTATTTAAATAAAACTAAGATATTCACCTTCTATAATCTATTAAACCTGAATTAGCTCACTGGCGATAATGGATGGCAGCAGTTGTTCTGATGCAGATCAATGTTCTGTGACAGAAGCACCGTACACAGCAACCTCTGAATGATGGTGGCTTTCTCACGGGTCCCCAGCCTTCTGACGATACAGTCCATAGGTGAGTCTCCCATAGTGGACAGGAAGTGACTGGAACTACACGACGGCTAGCCTTCTCATAGGTCCCCAGCCTTCTGATGTTGCAATCTGCGTGTGAGTCTCTCAGAGCAGACAGGAAATGGCTGGAGCTGAATATGATGTTTCAGGAATTTATGCGAAGGATTACATAGAAGTCATAGTTGAGAACGTGTGTGTGTGTGTGTGTGTGAAAGAGAGAGAGAGGGAGAGAGAGAGAGAGAGAGAGAGAGATACAGAGACACACAGGGAGAGACAGAAACACGGATGGAGATAGAAAAAGAGCGGAGAGGGAGATAGAAAGACAGATACAGAGTGAGGATGAGACAGAAAAGAAGGAGAGGGAGAGAGGAGAGAAAGAGAGAATATATCTTATTTGAGACAGTGCCATAAGATCAAGTAGAAAATTGACTTATCTCTGTTGCTTTTACCTTAATCCCAGGGTAATAGTCACAATGACTGTTGTCTGGAAACACTAGTCTTCTGTTTCTGTGCCAACCCCATGCTGATTTTTACAAGACAAAATTTCCAAACATGAGAAACATAACCACAGTCATCTGATATTTAACAAGGACCCCAAAAACAAACACAGAAGAAAAGACAGCTTCCTCCACCAATGGAGCTGGGAAAACTGTATGTCCACATGTACAAGAATGGATTTAGACAGATATCTCTCAAATTGTGCAAAAATTAACTCAATATGGATAGAAGACCTCAATATGAAACCTGAAATATTGAAAACTTTGGAAGTAAACATAACAGGACTCTACAAGTTATAAGTGTAGGCAAGGGCTTTCTGTATAGGACTTCATGGACTAAGGTCAGCAATTGACAAGCAGGATCTCATAAAACTAAAAGCTTTTGCATATCTAAGGAAACAACCAGTTGAGTAAAGAGGAACCCCAGGGGTGAGGGATCTATGACAGCTACACACCTGATGGAAGATTAATGAACAAAATCTGTAAAGAAAACATAAAGTAAGAACTACAAATTGGTACCACTCTAGAAATTATTGTAGAGAATTCTCCGAAAGGTACAGATCAATCCGTGCTGGCTAAACCACTCCTTGGCATCTGCCTAAAAGACTCAACATCATACCCCACACACATTAGCTTAGCCAAGTTCATTGCAGCTCTATTCATAACAGCTAGAAACTGGAACACCCTGAATGTCCTTCAACTGACAAATGAATAATGAAAAGGTAGTACATCTGCATGATGAAATTCTATTTGGCTGTAAAAAAAAATCGTGAACTTTTCAGGTAAATAGATGGAACTAGAAAATGTATTGAGTGAGATAACCCAGACCAACCCAGAAAGAAAAATGCTGCATGCTCTCTCTCTCTCTCTCTCTCTCTCTCTCTCTCTCTCTCTCTCTCTCATCCCTAACTCTACATCCTCAGATATGATTATAAAGAAACCACGGGGGCAGGGTCACCAGAGAGGAAAATAGCAGAATACATGTAATATGAAGAGAGAGATGGCAGAAATGGATGGGGGCTGGTGAAACAGAGAGGAAAGGAGAAGGAAAAGTCAGCACTGAGATACTTGGAAAACCCATGTAGAATCATTATTTTTTTTACTCCATCCCTGAAATCATATACATAAAAGCCACACTAAACAGACTCAGTGTATTATATTTATATGTATCCATGTATACATACATCTAATAAAAACAATTAGAGAAAGGGAAGTCATGAGTTTGACAGGGATTTAAGGGGGCAGGGCGCATAAAAGAGGTTGGAAAGGAGGAAAGAGAAGGAGAGAATGATGCAATTATCTTTTAAATTTAAATTAATATATATTAAAAATTTGCATCCTGCAAGCCAATTAGAGTAGACTGTATAGCTCAGTCTGCATGTGAGTCTGAGCTTATCTTTAAGCAGTTACAAATGAATCCATGGGGTCTGGGCATGGGAAAAAAGACTACTCATACCTCTCTAGAAAGGAGATAAAATTGCCTACAACTGAAAGATCATGGCTGGAGTCCCAGAAGCCGTATGGGAACACACAGTGGCTGGAATGGAAGTTAACGGAGGAGGAGTCTGGAATTTTACTCCCAGGGAGCCCACCATCCCACCCTAAGACACTTACCTTCAGACCTTTCTTTACATGGCACAGAAATAAACTTAAGCCACCATCCTAGCCTTTATTTCAAAAGTAGATCATCTCAAAGGTCACAGAAAAGGCATTCCTAGTTGTAGAACTCAAGAGAATTAAGACAAAGTTGTCAATTTTTCTATAAGGTAAAAAAACTCTCAAGGAACATCTGAGTTCATTCCTAGAGATTCACCTTAGAAAGTTTCTCCTATACCTGTGAACATTAATTGAGTTTATTTTTGAGCTTCTGCACCTTTAAATAGAATTTTTAAATAGAATTTTTAATGCTGGGCTGTTTATTTTATGTAGTTATTATCCATGTAGTGTATCTCTTGTACTGTTCTTAGCACTTTGAAGATGTTAAAACATACAGTTGACATAACAATCCTTTATGTCTTGTGAAAAATAAGTAACATTATTTTTCAATTGAAAGTTCTGAAGTAGAGGCAAATAATGTGTTCAAAGTCATATTAATGAAATGAGAAGTCAAGGTACAGACCTCATCAGGCAGGACCTAAAGTTGGATGCTCTTACCTAGTATTCTGTGTTGCCTTTTGGTTTTTAATTTAGGGAAGGAGATTTTATTAAAGAATTGCTGAAAAGATATATGTCTCCTTCATTTCCTCATTTCATGGCTTCCCCTCTCACTTCCCGGTGGAAATTTGTTTACATTTCTCCTTGATGGAATTTTTAAAAGACCCCAAGTAAGGCTGCCTCCATTACTCAGAGCCTCTTGGGATGGTTAACAGGTTTCTATAATGCCCTTGCTAGGCACAGCTGGTGTTAACCATTAATAAGAGGAAGTGCCAGTTAATCAACATCACCAGAAAATGGCCCATCTTTCTTCTCTCCGGACTGGAAAAACTTAGGGTTTCATTAGGAAAGTTGTGGAGATGAGGACTGAGAGAGTTCACATTTCTGGAACACTCACTGATGTACAAAGTAGTTCTCTACCAGTATCTCTGATTCTCACAGAAAATACATGGGGTATCATTTCCTTTCTGTAGATGAGAAGACTCAATGCCAGTACTTAGCTATTTTGAGTTTTGATCTTTTTTCATGCATTTTATTTATTTTAATTTTATTGATTTTTATTGAGCTCTACATTTTTCTCTGCTTCCCACCCTGCCTCTTCCCTCCCCTTCAACCCTTTCCCAACATCCCCATGCTCCCAGTTTACTGAGGAGATCTTGTCTTTTCCTACTTCCCATATAGATTAGATCCATGTGTGTCTCTCTTAGGGTCCTCATTGTTGTCTAGGTCCTCTGGGATTATGATTTGTAGGCTGGTTTTCTTTGCTTTATGTTTAAAAACCACTTATGAGTAAGTGCATGTGATAATTGTCTTTCTGGGTCTGGGTTACCTCACTCAAAATGATGTTTTCTAGATCCATCCATTTTCCTGCAAAATTCAAGATGTCGTTATTTTTTTCTGCTGTATAGTACTCCATTGTGTAAATGTACTACATTTTCCTTATCCATTCTTTGGTTAAGGGGCATTTAGATTGTTTCCAGGTTCTGGTTATGACAAACAATGCTGCTATGAACATAGTTGAGCACATGTCCTTGTGGCACAGTTGAGCATCCCTTGGATATATATCCAAAAGTGGTATTACTGGGTCTTGAGGAAGGTTGTTTCCTAATTTTCTAAGAAATCGCCACACTGACGTCCAAAGGGGCTGTACTGGCTTGCACTCCCACCAGCAATGCAGGAGTGTTTCCTTTACCCTACAATCTCTCCAGCATAAGTTGTCATCAGTGTTTTTGATCTTGGCCATTCTTACAGGTGTAAAATGGAATCTCAGAGTTTTGATCTTAGCTTGTAAATCTTAGTGTTGCCTCAGGTTGCCATCAATGACCTGTACACAAAGGAAATGAGCCACACAGTAGGAGATTGTAAAAACAAGTCATGAGTGATGGTAAATCTCCATGCTAGCAGTGTGCGTCCTCCTAAGGTCCTTCATCCCATTCTACTGTGCACTAGCATCACAGTCACAGTTTACATCCATTCAGTTCTCATTACCAATATTGAATCTGAGGCCCAAAGAGGAGAAAATGTACTAACAAGTTCAGTGGACACACAGTCTAGACAAGGAAGCCCAATTTTGGCGTCCATTCAGTGCATCACAAAAATGAAATACTTACTTACTTTTAAAAGATAACAAATTTTATTCATTTTCCAAAGTGATGGAATTCCTAGAGCTTTTGAACATATCTGGAAAGCATGGAAGACATAGGAAAATTTGGGTTGAGGGGATCTATTCTCAACAAATTCAGAGATAATTAATATTATCTTCTGTTCCACGGATGACCTGAAAATTGTTCTGATCCCACATTTCCAATAGGATCTAGAGTGACCACATGAGCACACCACGAAGACAACCCTATTTATATCGTCTACAATGAAACCCTCCTGTCTGCCTAGAGTTTCTCCTTTACTTCTTTTCTTGTATGTATTTTGTACACGTGCATGCATATGAGGTGTGTATGTGTGTGTGTACATGTGTGCCCACATACATGTGAATGTGGCAGCCAAAGGACAACTACAACCTCGGGTGTCCTTTCCCAGGCAGTATCTGTCTTCTTTTGTTCAGACAGGGTCTCTCACTGGCCTAGAACTCACCAACTGAGCTAGGTCGCTAACCAGATAGCATCCTGTTTCCACCTCCAGAGCACTGGGATTAGGAACACACTACCATACATTTTTACTTGGGTTTTAGAGATCCATCTCCATCTGCTGGCAAAGCAATCTACTCCCTGAGTTGACTCCCTATCCCCTCTCTCTAACATTTCTAATCCTGAGGGATGAGTTGTTTGTGCTTAACAAATAGCTGCCTGCTTGAGAGCTCCCGACCATCCAAACCTCTGCAGAGAAAGCCTGTGCCCTCCAGACGGAGCCTGTGAAGCAGACCTGAGAACTAGTCTGAGCTGAAGCAAGCCTCTGAATCCATTTATCAGTGGCGGTGGTGGTGTCCTTTGAAGTGGCTTCACTGGGCCTTGGCAGGAGCTCAGACTGCCACCAGCATTGGAGGAACTGCCACCCACAGGCTCCATTAGGCCCCTGGGAGGGGCACCCCACAGCTGGAACAAGGCCTTGCTGGAGTCAGGCTACACTAGGGAAAATGGGGAAGAGAAACGCGCTGACTCATGCTTTTGGCTGACTCCAAATTATTCGGAATTTCTTGGACTAGGAATTGCAGACATAGATTTTCCTTCTGGCATGAGGCTTTTTGCTCAGAAGAGGTGGGAAGAGAGGGAGTATATCGTGGCACATTTTGCGTACTAGTTCTGAGTGCTTCAGTTCGCCCTTCACTTCTAGTTTCCATATTTCTGTGTCTTGCGGAGTCCCAAGGCGGTCGTCTTTTAGACAGACTGTGTGTTCGAGCTCTCTTGCCAGAGTTGCCAGGTGACTTTCACCATGAAGAGACAAGAAGGGCTGTAAAAATGTAAGTTCAACCCTTTCCTTTCCAAGACCCCATGCATCTGCTGACTCCTTCCTCGAGTGGTCAAAGACCACAATCAATGAGCAGTTCTGCCCTTTCCCCATCTTCTCTCAGTGGTAAATAAAACTGAAAAGTTTTAAATTCTCATAGAGGAAAGAAAAGGTGGGTGTAAGCAAGCAAATAAGGGTAATAAAGCACTTGGATATTGTTAAGTATCATTTGTAAAATGACTTCAAAACAACTGACTTCCTTTTCAATGAATTATGCTGGAACAGGTATAGACCAGCATGAGTCTATAAGTCTATGAGGCTTAATCTCTACCTCATACAATGAATAAGGTTCACCTAAAATAATACTATATCTGAATCTTAAACTGGACTATTAATATTCGTATAGAAGCAAGCACAAACACATCTACAGTGCCTGGCTTAGGAAGTAGTTCTTACACATCAATAGCATGAGCAAGCCAAACTTGTGATGAAGCCCTCTTAAAGGAGACCGTGTGTGTGTGTGTGTGTGTGTGTGTGTGTGTGTGTGTGTGTGTGTATGTGTGTGTGTGTGTGTTTATAGTGTTTTCTTTGTTTTGTCTTATTTTTATTTTGTTTTGTTGTTTGACTGGTTATTTTCCAAAGAAAGAGAAAAAGAAGGTGGACTTGGTTGGCTGGGTAGGTGGAGAACATCTGGGAGGAGATAGAGGAGAGGAAACTGTAATCAGAATAATGCATGTAAACAAATTTATTTTCAATAATAAAAACCATAAAAAAGGAAATGTTAAGGTAGTCCACAGAACAAGGGAATGTACTTATAAAAATGCATACTTGATAAGGGCAACTGCTATCAAAAAATTATAAAGACTTTTTTATTGTATTTGGGACCATTTTTTACTTGTTAAAACTTGCATTTTCTTCCAAGAGGGTTTTAAAAGTGGTCAAAAATATTGAATAGACATTTTTCCATAGAAGTAAATAAAAATATTCTTAACAATATTGTTCATTAGGAAAATGTCAAGTCTACAGTGAAATAGTACTTCACAGTCACTGGGATGACTATAAGTCTTATACAAACAGAAAATAACTAAGATTCGCAATGATACTGAGAAATTGGAACCTTCAGAGGTTTGCTGGAAAAATGTGTGAAATGGTTCCATTTCCATGAGAAATGTTTATCTAGTTTCCAAAACCTAAAACCTAAACTTATCATGTGACCCAGAAATTCCACTTCTAGGCTCATATTCAAAGCTGAAAACATATTTCCACTGAGAGATTTTACACAAATACTCAATAGAAGCATTATTCACAATAAACAAACTCAGAAATAACCAAATGTCCAACAGATGAATTCATGTACAAACTGTGGTACATACATATGGTGAAATATTGCTTAACTTCAGAAAGCAATGAAATGTTGATACACACCAAAGTTTACAAAAATCTTGAAACTACTGTTCTAAGTAAAAGAATCTAGTCAAAAGACCACAGTTCGCAGGATCTCATCTATAGGGCATGTACCAAAGAGGCAAATCTAGACAAAGGGAGGCAAGTGGCCGAGGAGGTGGAGAAAAGTAGAGATGAGGATGAAAAATGTTGACTTAGGAGTGTACAGCTTCCTAAAGGATGATGAATATGTTCTACGGCCGCAGATGGATGGGATGAATAGTTGTACTGCTCATTAAATACACCAGGAAAGTGCTTATTTAAGTGCATAAGCATATAATATTTAAATGCATGCATAGATAGCTGGTGAATTTATACTTATATGCTAATATGCTAATGAAGTTGTCATAAAAAAATGACTCATTGGGTATAGTCATCATTGTTGTTGCCATCAAGATAAATGATACATGTGCATGAAGGGTTCAGTAACACAAGAGTGTGTATTTTCAGTGTGAATATGTATGGAACCAAGGGCTTTTCACAAAACCTGAAGCATATTCCCACAACTGTTGTGGAATGCTTAAAGGAAGATCTGGGGACAAGAAACTTAGACTCTGATTATAATGTCACTAATTAAAAACAACATAATCAACTTATAGACAATACAATAACTTCTGAATATTCAAAAAGTGTAATAGTAATGTTACTTTCATGAGAAACACATGTGTGTGTGTGCATACATGTATCCAAGTGCACACACATATTTGTGCGTATGTGTATTGCAAGAATTATGTGTGTGCATGTTCATGTATGTATGTGTTTCTGCATTTTGCCCTCAAAGAGCCCAGAATAATCTGTGACCCAGCTGTTAGCAAATTTCTCAGTATTATTGCACAGATATAAGAAAGACACAAGACACAGATAAAGAAAGGGATTGGGGAACCCATGTTGAAGATGTAAACAAACCGTAAAGGCTCTGAGTATTTGAAAGTAATTCAGGGAAGGTAATATGATAGAGAATCAGTGTCAGATCTAATTTGAAAAGAGAGAAGACTATTAAGTGTGCCTTCACAGACTATTTCTTTCTTGAGAATACATGTGAAGACATATTTGGCAAGCAGGCCTTGGTGTTTCTTTTCACTTGAGCTAGTTTCTTCCCTCTGCTTTCTGTCAGCAGAACTACTAGTACAAAATTAAAACTTATCATTATTAGTCCGGGACAGTCCACCACTGCTCTCCAAGCTTGAGCTTTCAATATGTAAAGTCAGTCAAACATTCTTATGCAGTAAAAGCAAAATCTCAAGAAAATCTGACAGCAGACAAACCTTTGGAAATTCAAACCACCTTCCTCATGCAAAGAGCTAAGCTTCAAGCACCTAGTACATACAAAAAACATCAATTCACAATGTGCAAGCAACAACATCTTTTTATAGGATATGTTAGTAAACACAGTCAGCCTTATATCCACTAACTAAACGCTCAGTTTGAAGCAAACTATGTCTCAATGGTTTAATTTCACAGAATAACAATCACTTATTGAGCACCAGGAATTTTGCCAGTTTCTCTACAGAATTTTTTTGATTTAACTCTCACATACTAAAAGGTGTTAGAAACCTTTGTAGATAATGAGGATATTTAAGCTCTATAAGACTATGGAAAGTGTCAAGGCAGACAGTTAAAGAACAGTCACCATTCAACTCAGGTCTATAATTCAAAACCCTGCCCTTCCTTGGAATTCTATTCTTAATGTTACCAGGAATCAAAAAGTTTCACAATTCTACATAATATTAGATGAAAACAGCTTCTATGTTTAGCCTGCAAACATAAAGAATCATATCTTTAACAGTACTAGTTATATATGTTACAAATAAATGATAGAAGATATGTAGATAGGTAGGGAGTAGATGATAGATAGATAGATAGATAGATAGATAGATAGATAGATAGATAGATAGATAGATAGATAGATGAACTTTTTGCTTTTTAAGTCTTTTGTATCACAAATACTTAATACGTTCTCTAGAGCAATGGTTCTCAACCTTCTTAATGCTATGACTCTTTAATGAAGTTCCTCATGTTATAGTGACCCCCAGCCATAAAATTATTTCATTGCTATTTCAATAACTGTAATTTTGCTTCTATTATGAATTGTGATGTAAATATTTGATATGCCAGATATCTGATATGTGACCCCAAAGGACTCATGACCCACAGGTTAGGAACTCTGTACTAAAGAAAAAATAGGGAGCAACAACTAATTCACAAAGGAAGAAAAACAAACACACCATAACATATAGAAGAGGAGGAGGAGGAGTAGAGGAAGGGGAGGAGGAGGAGGAAAGGAGGAGGAGGGAGAAAGAGAAGAAGAATAGGAAAAAGAAGAAAGAGAAGAAGGAGGAGGAGGAGGAGGAGGAGGAAGAGAAGCAGAAGGAGAAGAAGAAGAAGAAGAAGAAGAAGAAGAAGAAGAAGAAGAAGAAGAAGAAGAAGAAGAAGAAGAAGAAGAAGAAGAAGACACAAAGAAACAGCTGTCACCATGTTATTAATCACATTTTTCTCTGCCCACTACATTCATCTTGACTTCTTTCTGTAAGTGGAATCTATGGAGGAAGTGGTATTGATAGACACTGTGGATCTTTTTGACACATCTCAACAAACTGTGTTCTGTAAACATTCCAACCACATGACACTCATTATTTCTTATCTAAGTATTTTGATCACTGGAGAAAGTTAATATTGGTTCTGACTTTCCGTTATTACTTCTCATTATTTAAGTATGCATACATTTACCCTCCAATATGTTTATTTGTCCTGTTAGGCATTCCTTACAGTTGCAAGGTTTTACATTTCTAATGTATGCTTTACTATTTACCATCATTCACAATGTAATATAAAATGCAGAAGGATTGTTTTCGTTAATTACACTATGATTCTTTTCTTTTATATTCACTCTCAAATACCAGAGAGGTTGTTTTGTTAGTGCATGTAATGTTTGCTTTACAGTACTGAGGCTCAAGTCTTATGCATTCTATACAAGTATTCTATAAATAAACTATAACCACAGCCCTATCAGGATTCTAACAGTGCTTTCCTTTAGAATTTGTTACTTTTATCAGCTTCATTATTTTGGTCTAAATATTTTATACTTCTAAGCATTAAGAAACATTTTTGTTTCAGATATTTTGGAAGATGGGATATAAATAAATAATATTTAATATTTATACTTCTTATGATTTCTCCTATAAATAAAAGAAAAACTCCAGGAAAATTTGCCTTGTTTGCTGTTTTAGGAATTTTTTTCTCTGTCATTGTGATATGTATAAAAATAAATAAAATACATGAGTCTTCTTGGGAAATACGAATTTCAAGAAAATAATAAAATGTAGAAGAGCATTTTATGGTAATGATAGCAACTGATATATGAACAAAGACCAAATGTGTACAGTTACTTGTGGAGAGAACAGTATTTTTTAGAAATTAAGAAGAATCAGGCAAGGTGGAAAAGCAGAGACAGTTGACTTTAGACAGAATCATAGGGTCAAGGGCAGGACCCAACAGTAACTACAGAGAAACCAAACTGTAGCAATTTTTTAAACCAAGTGTGGACAATAAAATGAACTGGAGGTATGTTATTGTGAAGTCAATAGAATATGTATAATCAAGTTGTGGTAGAATATGACTCTAAATTGGTCTACATTTTTCCAAACTAGGGAAAATGAAGAATAAACTTTGAACTCTGTATAACACCCTATATGATCCACGCCTGCTTTCATTGAATGTGTATTCATGAATCCCTTCAATTTTTGAATCAATAAACATTGTTTTTGTTTTTGTTTTATCAGCTCTATTCTGAGTCTCCACCATGTTTCCAGCACTTTGCAAAGGTATGACAAAAGGAACAAGTCTGTCCCTGCCCTGGAGATTTGGAGTACAAGGGAAAACAGAACACTGGTGATGCTGTTAACAGGCTGAGGAACATAGCCACTTTTATGTAAGCACAAGGCAGAGAGCCCATGCTGGCTGGAGTTCCCCACAAGAGCTGCCTGTAGTCAGTGGCCTGGACATTAAGCTGAGATCTGAAGCAGGAGCGGGACATCAGTTTGAGAATATGAGTGAATGAGGTGTAAAATGCTAAAGATAAGATGTTCTTGTAGGATCAGAACTACCACTAGGATTTGTGTGCTTTATATCGATCACCAGGGAAGCCACTGTTTTAAAGCTGTGTTCCCTCTGAGTGGGATTCCTCTATGTAGATACTGAACCAATGTCTATCCTTCTTTAATCATCACATGACTGGCGGTCCTAGTCAGACATGACAAAACTTTCAGCTGCATATAGCCTAGGAGTGTGTGTAGAAACAGTGACAACAGTTGACATTTACTGGACATTCAGTATGTACCAGGCACTGTTCTGACAATATTGACTTCTTTTATCGTCACAACTTCCTGTACAATACCTCTGTGCCTTCCAGCTGAATAATTGGAGGTCCGCAGCTGGCAAGGACTCTGCCCAGGAAGACTTTCTAAACAGGAGAGAGGTTATTACCTAGGGATTCAAATCAATATCCAGACACAGAGTCTGTGGCATCAAACACTTCATCCCAGCCTCCCCTCACATCAGTGGAATTAGGAAGAGATCCATGACTCCAGACTACAGTAATTAAACACAGACAGCTATTCTTCAGGAACATACTGATTAATATGGTGGATAACAGAAAAGTGAAAATGATCAAAGAATGGTCCAGTGTTTGATTTTGTAGATTTTTAAGACACACGAAATGTAGACTAAGTGGAATTGCTATATATTTAGTTATTGGTTACATGGGCTATATCTTTTAGCAGGTTGTATCATTGGAATTAAATATGAGATATTTGGTTTGTTACCACTTAACTAAGATGCAGAATAAAATTCTTTAGTATTTAGAAAGACTTTAACAATTATCACTTAAGTGAAGTTGTACCTCTCTAATGAACCTAACAGCAAATTACACAGACAGCAATTAAAAGAGATCAACCCTGTAGCATTTATATCACAGATATGTTATGCAGTCCCTAAAGAATGAATAGGGAGCAACTACTATTCTAGTTGCTCCTAGGCAGAAATAATTCAATGAAGTATATCAGCAATTTGTAGAATGCATGAATAAATACTCAGAATATAAACCTGTATAAATCAGAAACAGATGCATCAGGGACAGTCTTTTCTTCAGGGTAGCCTAAAATTGGTCTCCCATGAGATGTCAGGTCTTTAATTTCTACATGATTTGATGTCATAATTTATATCTAAATTAATAAACTAGTGAGGAGTAACAATAACCAGCCCCCAGATGTATTTTTTTGCTCTCAATATCTAGAATAAATGGATGATGGTTCTAAACAGAGTACCAATGTATAAATATTTAAGAGATTTCTAAAAAATCTATTTTTCAAAAAACTTACTTTATATAAGAATTCAACCAATGCCCAAATTCCAGGTTCCCATAGCTCAAGAATGGGGGCTACTTGTAAATTCATGGAACCCTGGGGGGTCAGAATCTCTCCATCTTACCCTCCCTGGCACCCAAGGGACATGTCAGCACACTAACAACTGCATCTCATAACCCCCACAACAACAATTCACTGTAGCTGAATCACAGGTAGAAAACTGAGACAGGACAATTTTTTTTTACCATAAACATGATTTATTTTGCTCAAATTGTATGTCTGGACAATTAGAATTTATTTTTGCAATAATTATTTAGTGCATTAGGAGGAATGGCACCTTATCTTAACACAGCCAAATACTCTGTAACACCCTTCTAATGGATATATACTAAATTATCACTAGGTCAAAACTAACTATTAACTATAGATTATACATGAAGCAAATGTTGAGCAACTAGTGTTTGTGTTTATTTTCTACTCATGATTCTGTTTAGTCTTTTAGTAATACCTAATACAAATCAATGCCTTCAGATGAGTTACTGTGTCATCAATATGATTAATGCGAGGAATTCTACATGAACTACCTGATTCCCCGGAGTAAGATTCAAGTACTCTTGCAATGTATGAAGAATGTTTGGGTTTCTTATTATTAATATTCAAAGAATAAATCATTAGCTAGATGAATAACAAAGAGAGTAGTAGCTCTTTAAATGTTCTTTAAAAACTCTTTAAAATGCTTTGTATATGTGCAAATGAGTAAAATTGCATTCAATGACTGTAAGATGCAGATCCAACAAGGAACCAGTGTAATTAAATATTACCCTGGGATATAAAAAAATTAAAAAGCATAGCTTGTTAAATTGAGTTTGTACGGGTATCATTACATATTAAGCCGGTGTCTTCTGTTAAATATAATGCATTTCCCAGACAAAATTAGCATGACAATTGTTTCCCATGTTTAGCCACCTGGCAAAGCTTATCTTCATCTGTCAAAATCCGCATCAAACAGTTTCCATGAAGCGTTTAAACAAGGCTCCACCTCCCCCTTGTAGCTCCCTGTAACGGACCCAGTCTTTGTCTGTTGTTTTCACTTCACTAAATTTGATTACGAATCACCTGCCAGTCTTTTCATTAAGATTATAAGCCATGTGACAACACTCCATCCTTGGAGGGTAGAGAGCTTCACACACCCAGCGCAGTGTCTGTTCTATGTGGTCAGGAAGTTCCAAGGCAACACTGAAGTAACAGATAGATGACTAAAGAAGTGAGTGAATGCTAAATAAGGAAATAACAAACAGGCTTTGGAAGCAGCACTTCATCTGTAAAACATCATTGGAAGACATTCTAAGAGGACTGAATAGAAATTCAACATATGTCTCCTCTACCGGAAGGAAAAAGAATAAGTAAAGAGCTAAATTTTTTGAGTGATCATGAATAAATGCTAGAACTTAGTGGACCAAAGGCTGGAACCCAAATGATTTGGATACTTGGGAGTGTAAACATAAAGAAGTGTAATTTTCTTGGAAACTTCTACCCAGCTCTCCCTCTGAGGAGGAGACTCCACCCTTGTAAGGGAAAGAATGAACAGGAAAATCTCAGAAAATGCTACCAGAAATCTTAGCTACTAGAGAAATGCATAGTTGCCCTAAATTTGCAGCCCAGTTAGAAGAGCAACCAAGAGTGCCCCTAACAACTTTGCTTTGAAAAAGTACTCATATCTTTCAGGAAGTCCATAATCCCTTTGACCTTACATTGCTGTAACTGGTGTTATCATGAGAAGAAAGTTATTTCTGAAGTCACACCACTCTCAGTGTCAGTAATATCTGCATATCATAATTTTTAGGATCACATAGACATT
>PVIU01022446.1:0-29337 GCA_004026605.1 Ondatra zibethicus
AACATGTTCATGGAGACACTCATGCATTCTTAACTCTAGTATCTTATAGGAGGACTAAAGAGTAGTGGGGAGAGTGAAGTAGAAAGGAACATTTACTCAAGGTCCATTAGCCTCAACTTAGCTGGAGAGACAGGAGTCTAAAATTGGAGAGGACCACATTTTCCATGTATAGCCCTTGCCTTGCCTCAGAGAATGACGATCCTTCTCCCCACCACTGTGGTGACCTTACTCTCCTTTCACCATTATAGATCCAACCTATAATGGGTTTGTAATAGAGAACATGCGGTATCAAACGACAAGAAAAGCCAGGAGGTGGTGGCGCACGTCTTAATCCCAGCACTCAAGAGGCAGAGGCAGGTGGATCTCTGAGTTCGAGGCCAGCCTCGGCTACAGAGTGAGTTCCAGGACAGCCAGGGCTACACAGAGAAACCCTATCTCAAAAAACCAACAAAGAGGATGAGACAGCCATACAGGGCCTGATACAATGGGATTTTTTAGTTGGCACCACCAGACTAGAAGGGATAATAAAATATCTTGTTACTCAGAGATGGCCCCTAGAAACGTACTTAGCTTTGGGGAAAAAAACTTCCTAGTCCTGAATACCGGACTAGGAAAAAGTGCCTTGGGATAAAGAAGAAAATGACACCAATTAAAGGTTCTGTGGACTTGGCTACTGTGCAGGAGGAGCCCAAAGATATAGTGAAATTTTTCATATGAGAAAAAGCCTGTCTTTTTGTCAGGCCACGAAAGGGCTGAAAAAGGAGAGATTCTGTAGAGGAATCCCTGGCCAGCCTTTGGATGTACTGTGTACAAATGGCAGAAGAACTGAGAGGAAGCAGAACCTGTCCCTGAGGTCTGTGATAGCAGCACTGAGGCTTACTCACTGATTTCAGTGCAGACTGGACCTAGATCCTCCCCTGCAAGAGAAAGCAAGATTGGGACACTCTAGTCAGGGATTGCTGGGGATTTTATAACCGCATTGTCAAAACTACTCATCTCTGGGGCTAGAGGCTCAGCAGTTAAGAAAACTTGTTCTTGTAGAGGACCTGGGTTCAGTTCCCAGCATTCACATACTTCTCACAACTGTCAATAACTCCAGTTCAAGGGTGCTTGCTCCCCTGACTTCCATGGGCATCAGGCGCCCATGTGGTGGTGCACAGACATACATTTGAGCAAAACACTCATACACATAGAACAAATAAATCTAACAACAACAGCAGCAACAACACCAAGAACAAAACCTTCTCAGTTCTTCTGGAAACTGAGAAACAAGCTACTGTGGTGTTGAGCTAAACCCATGTGCACGTTGGGAAAATGGCTTTAACTAGATTTGGAACTGACTCTGATCATACAATGGAATGATATAATTTTGGTGTAGGTCATCTGGGGCCAATGCATGTTCAAGTGCTGCTAAATGAATTGCAGGAAGAGATGTGTTAAGTACGTATAACACTTCTCTTGCTTCTCAATGATATTCCAAATGGGGAGAATTCACAATTACAATAGCAATAGATGGATAAGTGCACCATTGAGAGCCTGCCTTGCTCCTCCAGCCCAGTCACACAACATCAGTAAAACAGGTTAGGAAAGCCAAGAAATGGAAGATAACAGGGAGGCATATCTCAGTCCATGGGAAAACGCTAGCAGAAGTAGTAATTTCTAATCCCAACTGTGTTCTGTCTCCCTCACAGAATAATGGACTCAATAACAGAATTGAGAGTCACACTGCCTGAATTACCAGGACCAAGAGACTGGATGGATAGAACCAAACACGATTGGAGAAAAAAAAATGTCAGTGTAATGATGCCAAACAATATTCTACTATACTCATAGATTGGTGACTACCCAGTTGTCATCAGAGAGCCTTCATCCAGCAGCTGATGGAAACAGATGCAGAGACTCATGGCCAAACATTAGGCTGAGCTTAATAGAGGGAGGAAGGATTGTAGGAACCAAAAGGGATCAAGTATATCACAAGAAAACCCACAGAAACAACTAATCTGGGGTCATAGGAGCTCACAGAGTCTGAACTGACAACCAGGGAGTCTGCATGGGACTGAGGTAGACCCTCTACTTATATGTGACAGTCTTGTAGCTTGATCTACTTGTAAGACTCCTAACAGTGGAAGCAGGGACTGTCCCTAATTCTTTGACTGGCTTTTGGGACCCTATTCCTCATACTGGGTCACCTTGCCTAGCCTTAAATCAAAGAGTAGTACTTAGTCCTGCTGCAACTTGCTGTGCCATGTTTTGTTAATATCCGTGGGAGGCCTGATCTTTTCTGAATAGAAATAGAGGAGGAGTGGATGGAGGGAGATGGGGTAGGGAATGGGAGGAGAAGATGCGGTTGAGATGTAAAACAAATACATTTAATAAAAATGAGTTATAAAACAGAGCAAGGGGTTAGCAATAAGGGAGAAGGTTATACATGACGTCTTCATGGAAGGTGTGAATAGATGGTCAATTTGGCATCTTTCATGTCTCAAGTTCATTTTGTCTGGTTCAATTCAGCATCTGGTTTGCAGCAGCAGCAGCAGCCACAGCCCTAAATGTCTGTTTGGCTGGCTAAGTAATATATTGTCAGAAGCGGAACACTAGTTAGTAAAAGGAATTGCCTCTTGGGGTTTGAGAGGGTGTTTTTCTAGTGATAACAGAGACAAACAGACTTAAGAAAATGATTACACAGACTGTATGAACTACCTTTCCAGTTGTATCAGTCATTCTCAATGAGCCATTTAAGCTCCCAGTGTCAGTGACAAACAAGTATACAGATTAAGTGGTGACAATACCATGTGGCCAGGAGCCTATGGTGCCTCCTGGGGTGCTGGACACAGAACTTGTCATACATGACCACATTATATACCCCATTTAGCATTGCACAAGATATAGTAATTGATCTGCAATTCAGAACCGGGTCCCCAAACTAAGATGTAGTCATTCCAGAACACAAAGCCTGAAAGTCAGACAAATATTAGACTAACAGAGCAAAGCCAAGTGAGAAAGGGAGGGTGGGGACAGATGTACAAAGGTACAAGACCTAGCCATTTATGGAAAATGGGGTAGCTATTCACAGCATCCTCTTTGGTTTTGTGGTGCTGGAGATGGAACCTATGGCCTCAAATATGCTAAGCAAATCCTTTACATTGAGCCACACCCCAGCCTCCCTGCCTTTTGAAGATACTATTGGCTTCTACACTGACTTCTGCAGGTGACATTTAATGATATGTTGCTGCCATTTCTGTGGACTAGGGTTTCTGTCCCAACAGGTCCCTCAGTCATTCATTCCCAAAGAAACACACAGAGGTCTACATTAATTCTAAACTGGTTGGCCTAGTAGCTCAGGTTTGTTGACAGAGGTTTCTGTCCTGCCTGATCCCACAGCCGTTTAGTCCCAAAGAAACACACAGAGGTCTACATTAATTGTAGACTGGTTGGTCTAGTAGCTCAGGCTTCTTATTAACTAATTCTTACATCCTACATATTAACCCATTATTCTTGTCTGTGTTAGCCAGGTGGATTGGTACCTTTCATCAGCGAGGCATTGTCATCTGTGTCCTCTATGTCTGGGTGACAACTTCAGACTGACTCTTTCATCTTCCCAGAATTGTCCTGTTCTTATTGCCCTGCCTCTACTTCCTGCCTGGCTTCTTGCTAATCAGCATTTTATTAAACAAGTACAAGAAACAAATCTTTACAGGGTAAAACCACTGTCCCACAGCACATCCCCATCTACTTGGCAAATGTATATGATAGCATCTGATGAGTCTTAAATTATGTTACATATTTGAAATGTTCTAAACATAAGATCAGACATTGGTACTGCCTTTATAGCAAAAACTGTTCAAAAGAAAGAAGGACCATAGATACAATTTTTTATTGTTTTTATTCTGCTATACCTTTTTCTTCACTACCCTCCCTTCCTCTCCTGTCCCCTTTTACCCTCTCCTATGATCCTCACACTCCCAATTTACTCAGGAGACCTTGTCATTTTCTACTTCCCATGTAGATTATATTAAAAAATTAGATAGATAGTGTGTGTGTGTGCTTGTGTGTGTGTGTGCGCGCATGCACGCGTGCACACATAAGTGCAGTAAGATATCTAACATGGATGCTGGGAACTGAACTCTGGTCTTTTATAAGGGCATCAAAAGTCTTAACCACTGACCCATTCCTCCAGATCCAGGGTAAACTCTTGAAGTAGAAAAATCAAATCTTGAGGATGACCATGGCATATCAGTGGAACATACACTTAATACTAGCAGTTTGGTTTGTGATCTAATAGGGTTCATGCATTTAAACTGAATGTTTAATTATGAGGTTGGGAAGAGTAAAAAAGTCCTGACTATTTTTAGGTAATGAATTCTTTTTCTAGGTTTTTCCCTGCCATATCTGCCCATGTGTAAAATGGCCATTGGAATTTGCAAACAGGCACAAGTTATGAACAGGTAGGTGATTTTTCTAATTTCAACACATATTAATATTACATATTAAGAGGGGTTCTATGTGATATTTGACACATTCACATAATGCACACTTATCATATCTGGTGTTTATCAATCATCTGCCTACCTTCCTAATCTCTACTGAGGGCCATTCTACAGTAGAACACTTGTCTTCTTGTTTCTGATTCATTTAATAAAACTTAATGTTATTCAGTTTCATTCTCTTACAGCTAATGTAAGATTATATCTATATGATCATATTTTTCTTTACCCATTCATCCAGACATGATCACATTTTTCTTTACCCATTTGTCCAAACACCTAGATTGATGCCATTATCTTAGTTATTGTGAATAGTGCTGGATAAACATACAGATATCACCTTATAGAATCATTTGGAGAATACTTATTCTTATAATAAAATAAAAACAATTTAGATAATACATCACATATTTATTCCAGTGTATTATTCTTATATAAATAGAATAAAAATAAGCTTAATATTTCTTAACAAAAATGGCCATTAACATTTTTTTAAATATTTATTTATTTATTATGTATACAATATTCTGTGTGTAGGCCTACAGGCCAGAAGAGGGCACCAGACTCCATTACAGATGGTTGTGAGCCACCATGTGGTTGCTGGGAATTGAACTCAGGACCTTTGGAAGAGCAGGCAATGCTCTTAACCTCTGAGCCATCTCTCTAGTCCCCTAACTTTTATACATACCAACTCCATACAAGAAACTGAGATATTTTTCTAAAGTTGATGGAATAGCTAAATTTTCTTCCTAAATAAAACTATATACATATATACCATTTGTATGCATATAAATAAATTTTAATGTTTTTATTTATTCTTTGATAATTTCTCATAATATATTTTTATCATAGTCTGTTCTCTCCCCAGCTCCTCCCAGATCCTGCACTATGCATTAGTCAGGGTTCTCTAGAGGAACAGAATTACTGAGGCACACAGGGTTAACATCAGAGAATTGATAGATGCAAGACATGGGAAGATTACAAAAAGCAATGAAGTGATTACTATAGGGTCTAGTCACATTGATCATGTGAATGTAGAAAGAGAAAAGCATCCATGAATAACAATAAGTGAAAGTTTCTTTAACTTGGGGTGATGGAGGGTCCATTTATGAGTTCATAAATGTTTGCACCAATAGAAAGTGTGACCGAGTTATAGGAGTATGGTTGTTGGTGGTTTTTTTGTCTTGTTTTGGTTTGGTTTGGTTTTGGTTTTTGGTTTTGGGGGTGTTTTTTTGTAGTCTGACCCCGAGTCGTTTACTTTAGGCACACTTAAGCACAGCATAACTTGGTGAAAAAAATTCCTGGTGATAAACTTAATCCCCTGAGCACAATAAAGCATAAGACATGGCTACATCAAAACTCTTTGTAAAATACATATGGCGTCTTCCCTAAACATGGGTTCTATAGATTGACAAGCTCATGATAAGTGTATGGTTGAGGCTCTGATGTGGTCTTTGAAACACAGATAGCTCAAAGGTCACCAGGCTGTTAATCACATTCATTCCCAGGCTCCTGGGTGGGAAACAGTTTGTTGATCCCTCTCTTTGAAGGGACAACCCTGTGTGTTTCGCATTCCTGGTTCCTCAGTGCTTATCTGTGAGCATAAGGGCCTCTGTGGCTCCCACAGCTGGGGGAGGGGCTGGCCTTGTGTGCACGATGTGCATCCCGGCCTGAGCTGGAGGCTGATGGCAGTGGAAGTGGAGCTCACCAGAATACACCAGGGCAATGGTGTGGAGCCCAGGCTAGATCTGAGGAAGGGGGAGGGTATGCAGAGAGTAGGATTAGGAAGACCCTCCAGGCTAGACCTCAACAGAAGATGTGCAGGACAGGACTGGGCCTGAATATTTAATGTTGCATAGAAAGGATGAAATCATGGGATTCCAGTGGTGGCAAAGACAGAATATTGTTTTGCATTATTTGAGACAGGGTATCACTATTCTGTATCTCTGACTATCCTAGAATTCACTATGTAGACCAGGCTGGCCTTGAACTCACAGAGATCCATGTAGCTCTGCCTCCCAAGAAACTACAGAATTTGATATTCAGTGTTTGACTTGCTGGGTTTCAGTCTTTCTTTTTTTCCAATCTTTATTCACTTTGCCTTCCCTTTTCAAACAAGAATGTATATTCCATGCCACTGAATGTTGGAAGTATGTGCATTTATATACATGTATTCATTAAGAAATTGTATATATTGTACCAGGCCACCAACAAGTTCCAAAATCATGACATGGAGACTTCTTATTTGTTATGAATGCTTGGCCTATCTTAGGTTCATCTCTGGCTAGCTCTTTTAACTTAAATCAACCTGTTTCTTTTTATCTACCTTTTGCCTCAGAGCTTATTACTTTTCTTACTTTTATATATCTTACTTTCTCTGCTTCTTTTTGTCAAGCTGGCTAGGGGATGCTTGACTTCTTACCCTGGATGTGTTCCTCATTCTCTCCTTCTTCTCTTATTCTTCTTCCTGAGCCTAGATTTTTTCCTCCTATTTAATCTCTTTGCCTGTCAGCCAGCCCTGCCTATCCTTTCTCTGTCCAGCTATTGGCCATTCATTTCTTTATTAGACCAATCAAATGCCTTAGGCAGGCACTGTGAAACACATGCAGCACATTTTATATAATTGAACACACATCCTTAAATTATTAGACAAATGCAGCATAAACAAATGCAACTATACATATATATATTCATTCTTGAACATTCTAATAAAGACATGTGTTCATGTTTTATGTAAAAGAAAAGAAAAAGAGAAAATGGTTTAAAATGTGTTATATGAAAGCCGCCTTTTCTCTAAGACTCAGCCCAAACTTATGCAGAGAGTGATGTGTGTGTTAGGGATGGGAGTTGTAGAGGGCTCACAGTTAACAAACTACCTTAGGTCTCAAAAGAGACTTTGGACTCTTGATCAGTGTTGATATTGTTAAGGAGTATATGGAATTCATGAAGTTGGGTTAAATGCATTTTTCATCATGAGCTGGCCATGAGCACTTGCGGGCTGGAGTAGGCTGTAGAGGTTGTATGATGTATGTCCCCCATAGGCTCATGTACTTAGACACTTGGTCCCTAGCTAGTGGCACTGCATTGGAAAGTTGTGGAAGCTACAGAAGGTAGAGGCTTGCTGGGGGAATTATGTCAGTGAGGGTAGGATTTGAGTATTTATAGCCTCACCCCACTTCCTGTTCTATTTTTCTGATTCCTGGGTGTGAATAAAAATGTGATCAGCCAGATTCCTGTTCCTGCCACTGTGCCTGTCTACTGCCATACCTTCCCTGTCACCATGGAGTATATCCCTCTTGAACTTAATGCCACGTAAATCCTTTCTTCCCTAAGTTGCTTTAGGTCATGATAGTTTATTATAGCAACAGGAAAGAACCTAATTCAAGGACCTTGACCTTAGTAATGAAGTTGTAGTCTCCATTCATGTAGTTGGGAGTCCATTCTGTAGCTCCCAACCCCTACACTAGCTGACTCAAATGTCTGAGACAACTGAACAGTTCACAGTTCTAGCTTTAAAATATACTTTATGCCTTATATTGCATTTCTTGCCTTTAAGGATTCCTGAGCTGTAGCTGCTCAAGTGACTTGGACAGTGCTGATCCAAGGATTTAGAGATAGGCCCCAAGTATTTGGGCAGGCACTGACATAAGACTTCTCTGAATTTTCTCATTCTCATGTGTTGGTCCTCTAGTAGGTAGAAGACATCCTTCTCTGTTGCCTTCACAGAAGCTTCACAGGAAGGCACTAATGTCCTTTTCAATTTCCTGTCAAACAGAGGCCATAAAGTTTCCATATCTAAAGCTCAGCTGTCTGAGGACACTTTACAATACTTGGAGCTACTTTTGTCACAGGGCACTAGGTCATTAAGTGAAGAAGTCCATTGTCTCTTATCCACTGTCTGAAGTTCTCAATTTACAGAATTCTCCAGAGTTACAGGATTCTACTGGTTATGAATCTCTAGACATTGAGAGACAACTTGTTCTGTATCTGCTAATAAAAGATACCCAGGCATCAGTAATGTGTCTCTTGACTTTGGAACCAGAGGCACAGCATTCCTTTGGTCAGTTAAAATGTGCTCTACTGAAACCGCAGTCTTGAGCCTTCCTGTTTGAAAAGTAGTTGATATTTATATGTCAGAAATGAAATGAGTGCTGTTGTGAGCTCTGACCAGACCCATGGTCTTTCCTGACAGCCTTTTGACTCCTTAAGCTAATAATCAGATTTAGGCCAGATATGGTGGTGTGTGACTTTAATACCAGCACTTAGGAGACAGAAGCAGGCAGATCTATGTTGAGTTTGAGGCTAGTCTGGTCTATATAGTAAGTTACGGATCCAACCAGGGATACATAATAAAATTCTCTCTCAAAAAGTATATATCTAGTGGCCAGCCCACCTTAGGGTAATAGTAACAGTAGCCCTCTTAGTTCTTGAGGCTACCAAATGAACCTTGGGAAACAAACAGATTATATACATGGTTGGTTAGGCCTCTTATCCTCTAAAGGAAAGTTCTGGCTAGCTAATAATTGGCCTCTAAGATATAAGCAGCCCCCGTGTGAATTAAAAGCACTAGTGATTAACTTAGAGTTACCAATAATGCATCACATTAAGGAACAAAGTAAAAGCACTTGCCATTGGAGTCATTTAACCAAGAATGAGTCCAGATTAGAATTTTCTACTATGCTCTTTGTGTCTTCCATCCTCTGTCTGTCTGTTATGTGAGTCTAAATTTGTGCCTTCCTGAGGGTTGTCTTATGACTCTGTTCCTGTGTCTGTGTCTGTCCCTGTTTGTCTGTTGGTCTGTCTGTTGTCTGAGCTGTCTTTTGTGCTTCTCTGTGTGTGTGTCTATATGTATATCATGTGTCTGTCTGTCTGTTATATGAGAGTTCTGTTTATTTCTCTCTCTCTCTCTCTCTCTCTCTCTCTCTCTCTGTGTGTGTGTGTGTGTGTGTGTGTGTGTGTGTGTATCTGTTCATAACAAAGGTCTTCAGTCTGTTTTTATTGAACAGCACAGAAAAGAGCACATGGGAAAGGAACAGTATACTTCCCAGAACAAAAAATTTCACAGTTTTACAAGTGATTAAGTCACCGGCTTCTGCTGATCCAGACAACGAAGGATACTGCAAGCATTATTTATGAACAATATCCATAAATGGTGACTTTCAATGTAGCATAAATAAAAAAATTCCAGAGACAGATATTGGTGTTCAAGCTGAAGACCAGAAAAGCAAAGCAGCCAAGCCACTAGAAAGATCTTACCTCTACCAAGGCTCAAACAAAGGGATGATCCCATCCTCAGCGTGACTGCGGACTGCAATGCTCTCCACCAAACCTTAGACGGCAATGAGTTGTTGTCAACTCCTGCCTTATATACCCTCTCTACCCAGCCATATCACTCCTGTCTCCACCTCTGCAGGGCTGGGATGAAAGGCCTGTGACTCCAGAGTGCTGGGAGCACCTTTGTGTGAGCTCTGTTTCTCCTTTTCGACAGATTAAAACTTGGGTAGCCCAGGGTGGCCTTGAGTCCTGAGATTAAAAGTGTGTGCCACCACTCCCTGGCCCCTAGCGGCTTAGCTCTGCGCTCTGATCTTCAGGCAAGCTTTATTTATTAAAACACATATAAAATATCACTATCATTTACCCTCAGATATCTTAGTCAGTGTTTGCCTGCTATAGCAATCCTGCAGAATCCTGAGATGTTTAGTGGGGCTTAACCCCAACATAAACCTCAATAAGAGACCAGACATTTCTGTTTTGAAATCTTTGAGGAATTAAAATTCCTCTTCAAAAGGAAAGAGTGATAAGTCTGTTTACTCCTCCTTTGGGGAATATGTAATATTTTATGACCTCAATGCTAGCCAGCTCTTTATTTCTCTCTGCTTATACCCCAAATGAAAATTTCTTCCTTGTGTATGCCCAGGAATATGCATGAAATAGTAAAGAAAGCATGGTCGTATGTTCTCTTAAAGGAGATAATTGAAATCAGTTATAGCAGAACATTAATCAGGCCAGACATAATTCCTTGACTTTAAGCCATACATGTACATAATATATTTTGATCAGAAGAGGGATGAAAGAAATGTAAGTAGAGTCTGTATCAATAAGATAACTAATGAGCCCAGGAAAGCCAGGAGTAAGTTGCTGTGGTGAGATCATGAAGGCAGATAAGCACTCTGCCAGGCAGAAAGGCTCTTAAGGTCTGATGACACACTCAGATTTCTAACTATCTTAGAGTAACTTTATCACCGTGACAGAATTGTCAACTCGACACTGAGGAGACAAGGCTCTGGGTATACCTGTGAGGGATTGAATAGATTATGGTTGCCTGTGGCAATGTCTGCAAAGGATTGCTTGATTACATTAACCAATGTGGAAAGGCACATTTTAATCATCAGCAGGACCATTTCATGGGTGAGGATACTTAATGGGATAAAAACAAGAAAGCTGGATGAATCGTAGCATTCATGCACTCATCCCATCCTCACTGGTACTTTATTGCAACTACATTATGGCTACCTGCCTGGGGCTCCTTGACCGACCAGGCAATTATGGGCTCTAACCTTGAGCCGTGAGCTGAAATAACCTTCTCCCACTTATTTGCTTTTCTTTGGAATATCTTATCAGAGTAACAGGAAAATAAACTAAGACAAACACTACTTACTATTTTTGAAAGTTTTCAATTCTCTTTTAATTTATTTTTGGAGGATTTCTTATATGAGTTCTGTATTTATATCACTTCCTCCTCCTTTTCCTCCTTCTAACTCCTTTCATGTCTCCCACTCGCTCTCAAATTCATGGGCTCATATTCATTAATTATTATTGTCACACACACACATGTTTATATAAATATAGTCTGCTGAACCCATTTAGTGTTGCTCATATGCGTATATGTTTAGGGTTGACCTGGAGAAAATTCATTCTTCCTCTCTTAGAAGCTATTAATTGCTTGCACCTCTTCATCTCGGAGTGAGGCCTTTTGCAATTTCCCCCTTCCATGTTAGCATGTCAACTAGTATTATCATTTTCAGGTATTGTTTATGTAACCATATTGTTGAAAGGTAATGGGTGCAGCTTCCCCGTCATCTACAGAAGACAGTATCTTATTTTTTCTTTTTTGATTTTTTTCAAGACAGGGTTCCTATCTTCTAGATAGAACTAGCTCTGTAGACTAGGCTGGCCCTGAACTCACAGGGAACACACTGCCTCTGCCTCCCAAGTGCTGGGATTAAAGGTGTGTGTCACCACTGCCCACCTTAGAGGACACTATTTTGCAGTAGGTATCCTGGCCTTCTGGCTCTTAGAATTATTCTGTCCCCCTCTTATATGATGCTTTCTCAGCCTTAACTGTAGAGGTAGTATCAGTAGGGGCTGGGCCCAGCATAGTCAGTTGGTTTTTGAACTTTGACAAATTGTGGTTTTCTATAATGCTTCCCATGTGCTGCAAAAAGCTTCTTTGATGAGGGGTGAGAGCTACAGTTGTCTGTGGTTATAAGGATAATATTTAGAATACAGTTGGGAATTATACTTGAGTTTTTTTTTTTCATTTTTGAGACAAGGTTTCTCTGTAGTTTTAGAGCCTGTCCTGGAACTAGCTCTTGTAGACCAGGCTGGCCTCAAACTCACAAAATCCACCTGCCACTGCCTCCCAAGTGCTGGGATTCAAGGCGTGCACCTCCACTTCCTGGTTGAATTATACTTGCTCAGGGAAGTGACAGTAGTAAGTTCTGTTCTAAGGTCCATGACCTCACCAGGCATGGGTAGTAAGCTAGGTGTATAGTACCAGGAATTGAGTCCCTCCCATTGAGTGGGCCTTATAGAAAATGTTACTTGTTCTCCTCAAGATATGTGTGTGTGTGTGTGTGTGTGTGTGTGTGTGTGTGTGTATTGCACACTTCCAGATGTCTTGCACTGATGTTCACTGTTGTGTTCCTTAGTTCTTACAGCTGTGAGATGGGACTCTTGATTACTTTTTTCCCTTGGCAGATTGCATAGCTCCTTCAGACACTTTGAGAACTTGTTCTCAGGGCTTCCAGGTTATTTCTAGCTCAGTTCTAATTCCTGTGTCCAAGGTGTGTGGTACCTTCAGCAATAAAATCTTACCTTCAGTGTCTGGAAGACATCCAAGGGCAAGAGCAATAGCCTATACTGTTTTGGGAATATCATGGACTCCCCTAACAAACAACTCAAAAGGAGCTATCTCATTCTTGGCATTGGTGGTTTTGCTAGATATATTCTATGACTTTTGTGAGATGCAGTTGCCACCCCAAGTGGTTTTTCATTTAAATATATATATATATATAATTTATATAAGCATAAAACAGTATAATTGCCTATAACTTTTCAAACATCCTTAATACTATTTATCCCTCCTCCTTCTCCCTCCCTCTCTCTCAATCTGCATTGTCCTTCCTCTCCCTTCCCAATTAAACCGCCTACCTCCAGTTTTGTCCTACTGTCCCTTTTTTATCCCCACCCCATGATCACTTTTTTGCTTTCCTGGTATCTATGCTTACACCATATTATGTAATTGCATCTAAAGATTCAGAGGTAGAAGCCTTCAATAAGAATACAATGCTTGTCTTTCTGGGTCTGGGTTACCTCACTGAATATGATTTTTTTCTAGATCCATCTATTTACCTTCAAAGTTCCTGCTTACATTTTCTTTACAGCTGAATAGTTTTCCATAATGCATATGGACCACATTTTTATTATCTATTCATCAGTTGAAGGACATTTAAGTTGCTTCCATTTCCTAGCTATTGTGAAGAGTGCAGCAGTGAACATAGCTGGGCAAGGATCTGTGAAGTAGGATGGCAAGTCCTTTGGGCATATGCCAAGGAGCAAGTATGGCTGGGTCATAGTGTATATTTACTCTTAGTGTTTTGAGAATTCTCCCCACTGATTTTCAGAGTGGCTGCCCCAATTTGCAATGACAGCAGTGACTGAGGCTCCCCTTTCCCCACACCCTCATCAGCATTTGTTGTCAGTTGTTTTCTTGAGCTTACCCATTCTGACTTGGGATAAAATAAAATCTCAAAGTTCTTAACTTGCATTTCCCTAATTACTAATGATGTTGCTGAATACTTTGAAATAGTTCGTAAGCCACTTTTATTTCTTCTTTTGAGGAATGCAGATCCATAGCCCATTGTTTTCTTGACTGTTTTTGAGTTCTTTATATAGTCTAGATATTAATTTTCTGTCCGATGTATAACCAGCAAAGATTATCTCCCACACTGAGGGATTCCTTTTCACTATATTGATTGTTTCCTTTGCTGTTCAGAAGTGTTTTAGTTTTAGGAGTTCCTACTTGTCAATTGTTGGTCTTAATTCCTGGGCAAATGGAATCCTATTTAGCATCCTGTGTAGGGTGCTGCCTGATTTTGTCTGTCAGGTTTCGTGTTTCAGGTTTCCCATTGAGGTCTTTGATCCACCTTGGAGCTGATTTTGTGAAAGATGATGGATCTGATCCTAATTCCATTATTATATAAGTACACATTCAGGTTTCCTACTGCTATTTGTCAAATTATTTCATTTTGTAGCTAATGTGATAACATAAAAGATTGCAAAATTCCACCAGAAATTTTTTTTAGAATTGATCAACAATTTCATCACAGTACCAGGCTACAAAATCTATTTATAAAAATTAGTAGCATTTCTTTATATCAACAACAAACAGGCTATGAAAGAGATCATGGAGACACATTCACAATAGCCTCAAAAATGTCTAGGAATAAACTGAAACAAGGGGCTGAAAGTACTACAATGACAATTTTAAATCTCTGAAGCAAGAGATAGCAGAAGACACTGGAGATGGGAAGACCTCCATATTCATGGATTTTAGTAGAATTAATCTGGTAAAATTGACCATTCTACCAAAAGCAGTTTACAGGTTTCAGTGTCATCCCAATCAAAATCCCCTTGCTTACATTCAATCTGGATGGAGACGTTTTTCTCAATTAAGATTCCTTTCCCCAAGTATATCTAGGTTTGTGTTAACAAAAAACCAACCAGCATACCAGGTTCTTGGATCCCATGGCAAAGAAGTAAACCTGGGACCCATGGTTACAAATAGTAATCAGAACATTTATCCAGACAGCAAAAGCATTTCCAAGAATGGTGGCAGGCTAGCAAACTGAGGATAAAGCCCCCAAAGCCCTGTAGCACTTCTAGAAAGTGCCACCGTGTTGTAATATAATATTTAGGACAACCTGAATTTATGTTCCCAGGCCATAGTCATTCATGTTTGACTTCAAAATAAGCTATCTTCCATCCCCTTGGAAGCATGAGCTGTGTTTTGTGTTGAAAATAACTTCACGTAAGTTCTCTCTTTGGATTTGTACAGTCATCATATGAGACCTTTCTCTCTGAAGACAAGATCCACCTTAAATCTTTGAAAGCTCAAAGGGCCAAAAGAAAAAATAAAAACAACTAACTGAATATCATAAGGGTTACCAGAAATCTTAGGGAGTTCTATTATAATAGCCATATGATACTGAGATAATTAGGATCTCTTTCTAGCGTTCTTAGCTGTAGATCTTGGCAGTTGCCAGAGGAGGAAAAGATAAATTAAAGGCCATGCCATTTAAGTTAAGCCAGCATGAAGGTCAGCCACATGGCAGACAATCATCAAGAGAAGCATTAGACTGGGGAAAAAAAGCCTAAAGTACCAGAAAACACATACTTAGGCTTTTCCTTGAATACAAACCAAAAAGACAGGTAGGGAGAAAAGCAAAGGTTCTGAGCGCTGGACAGTGAGAATTCTGGGAAGGAAAAATACATTATATCATTAAAGGGACAATTATTCTGCATATCTCTTTAGCACAGCTTAAGGTAAACTTGCTTTCCTGAGGAGTGATGCCTTGGCCTAGGATTTGGCGGAAACACAGGCAGTATTGGTCAGAATACCAAGGGGCAAGTATGTGGACCATGCAAAGCCTAGAGATCATAAATTGCCCAGAAAGGGTTGGAAAGATTAGTTCATGGCCCTGGTTTTCTGAGCAAGCCTAGACCTTGCAGGTTAGGAAAAGGCTTGGATTGTTGAAGTTAGGGCTGTTCACTACATTAGAACCTGGAAGAGGATATGGGAAGTCAGGGCACCAAGAATGGTGGAAATGATGCAAAATGGCCATGAATGGGGTTACAGGGAGGGTCATGCTGGCTGAATGCCACAGCTTATCTGACACTCGCCTGGTTGTGGTCAGATGAGGTGGGTGTTAACAATCTTCTCTTTTCCCCAAACTCTTCTGTCCATAACCAAGAGAGAACAAAAGAAATTCCCAAGCCCCCATCTCATCACAAAACACCAACAATACGAGAGATCAAGCCAGCATCTCCTCTCCAAATCCTACCAGTCCTACAGAGATACATGGCAGTGAAAATTACATAAATGACTTCCAATACAGAAGTTAAAGAATAACCATAATCTTCATTAAATAACTCAAGGAAAACACAAAGATACAGATCAATGAAATTAAGGACACTAAACACCTGAGCAGTGCCCAAGAAAACACAAACATAACAGTTGGGGATGACAAAGACAATACAAGACTAGAGAACAGAATCCAATAAGTATGTAGAAACATAAAGACTCAAGCTGAAATGAAGAAGGAATTGAAAAGCCCAATAGGTGATCTAGAAAATTCCAAGAAAAGCTTTACAAGTATATTGAATCAGCAGATATAGAATATCAAAGATAGAGTAGAGGGTCTAGACCAAATATGCAAATAACATGAAAAATAAGTACAAAAATTCCATTTATAAGCTCCCCACCCTTTAAGTCTATAGGATCCTAATTATCTCTGAAGGATCTACAATTTATTTATTTATTTGTTTGTTACTTCATTTATTTTATTATTTAGGCAGGATTTCATTATGAAGCCTCGTTGGCCTAGACCTCACTATATAGACCAGGCTGGCTGCCTTGAATGAATGAACTCCTCTTATCTTTGACTCCGGAGTGTTGGGGGATTAGAGGTGAGCTTACCACACACTTGGAGGTACCTTTTAATGCCATCTCATCAGTGAGTTGGGCATCAACTCTGAACTTTAAAAAACACCAATACACTATAACAATCCTTTACATGGAACAAAAAGTGTCTCAGCTACTAGCATTCTGGATTCCTGAGGCTGAGGTTATGTGGAGGGGATTGGTGACTAAGGAGACACAAACACCTGAGGAAGGCCCACAATACCAGGGAGCAGTGGCAGCAGAGAAGCTGCCCGAGGCAGACAGCTAGAGGGAGCAGCATGTGACAAGCCTCCTCTGTGACTGAAAAGCAAGTGCTGGGGGATGGGTGTCCCTTTAGATACTGTGGGGCAGCAGATCACACACACCCAAGCTCCTTCTGGCTTCAGTGGCTCCCCCATTCTTACTGGAGCAGGCTTGCTGTTGATCCCTGACACAGTATTAAGTAGAGGGTATTAAGGAAATCATACATGCTATTGTTCTGAGCAGTAGCCAGAATGCTGGCCCCTGCAGAGCTGTCACCATGGCTACCGTGAGATTGCTTTCTATCAGAAGAAGAGTGACTCATGTAGTGAATTTTGTAGATGTCAGTGGGCACATTGTGCTTCATAAGGAACTCTGACAGATTTGTCTTTAGGATCTGGATATTGATTTCTCACTAACAAGCTGTCAATGACAGGTGTGCACAGGCCAGTCAAATCTTCAGTAGACTGCAAGTACTGCTGTAGACACCCTGGGAGGATCTTGGGTTCTGGGGCATTGGCAATGCCTTTGGCACATTAGGAACCCAGTGACTGGATTTGTAGGTAGAATTTTTCCCTGCCAGTCAGTTCCCAAATAACCACACAGAGACTTCTTATTATTTATAAATGCATGGCCAATAGCTCAGACTTGTTACTTGCTAACTCTTACATTTTAAATTAACCTATATTTATCATCTAGGGTCTGCCACATGTCTCAGTACCTTTTCTCAGTGTGGTAAGTTTATCTCCTGCTTCCTCTGCATCTCTTCCTGAATCCCAAGACTACTCTTCTTCTTCAGCCTCTCTTATTGTCTACCAGTCCTGCCTAACCTCTCCCTGTCCAGCTACTGGTTGGTCAGCTTTTTCATTGCACCAATTACAGTGACATATATTTACACAGTGTAAAGGAGTATTCTACATTTCCCCTTTATTATCTAATTAAAAGGAAGGTTTTAACTTTACCATAGTAAAATTATATGCAATAAAAACAATTATTAAGTAAGAATTACAGTTACAATAGCTAGTCCATTTGTATTAGGCAAATTTGGAGAAAATATTATTTATCTTATTTCTGTGAGTCTAAAGTTTTTTAAACCTAATTTAAACCTTTTACTATAACTACAGAAAACTTTAAGTCTAACTATTTAGTCTTTAATTCCCTCAAAGACCCCAGAAGTGTGTGATGTTACCTAACAACAAGGAGATCTGGCTACCTGGACAGTCACCAGAATTTCTTCTGTAATGTTGGGGCAATCAACTTTGGAATGCTGGCCTAGTATACCTGACAGACATTTTTGATAGAAAGTCCACAACAGGGTGTAACATGAGGGCCTGGTTTGTGGAGCTTCTGTCCTGCCCAGTTCCCACAGCCATTTAGCCCCAAAGAAAATCACACAGAGGTCTCCAGAAGATTATAAACTGATTGGCCCATTAGCTCAGTCTTCTTATTAGCTCTTGTAGCTTATATTAACCCATTATTCTTATCTATGTTAGCCACATGGCTCAGTACCTTTTTCAGTGGGGCAGGTCACATCCTGCTTCTTCGGTGGTCTGTGCAGGAGTGAGAAAAGGAGCTTCCTTCTTCCCAGAATTCTCCTGTTTTCATCGCCCCGCCTCTACTTCCTGACTGGTTGACCTGCCTATACTTCCTGCCTGGCCAATCAGCGTTTATTTAAAACATGATTGACAGAATACAGACAATTCTGCACCAACAGTGCAAAGTACAGATAACACCAGTGTCCAAGTTAGTGAATCAATGAGTTTTATTGCGGTTTCTTACAGAACTACTAGTGAGGGGACACTTAACGGAGCAGAAATGACTCAAAGACATAGCTGCATCCACATAGCCTACTCCAGCATGGGTGACTGACTGCTCACAAAAGTGGGGGGATATCTGGAGCACACTTCACAGCCTGCCAGAAGCTCAAAGGCATGGAAAGTGTTCTTTCCAAGGGACTCAGTTGGTCTCAAGCTCTCCCAACTAGTTTGGCTGGTCTCTGGTTTTTCCAAGCAGCTGGTCTTGTCTCAGAGTCTTCTTGGCTGAAGGTAGGCTTGTCTGAGAGTAACTCACAGAATTCTTTACTGTTTACTCTTGGGAGAGAGGGGCGTAGTGGATCTGGTCAGCTTCAGGGACTTCCTGAAGCTATTTGGGTTTATTTACTTCCGATTTAAGAAGCTCCCCTGCAGGATTAAATGTTTCAATCCCTGGGGACCTGCTACACAAAAAGAGCTAAATTGTGTTTGGATTGAGGTATGAACCAAAGATCAAGACTATACAAAAGAAAGGAAATTTCTTTAGTGATTCTAGGGTTTGATACTTGGGAGACTGGCTAGAAAACTATGTGGGGAAGTGTTTTAAATCTCAGGCACAAGAGAAAAAGGGAAATTTGGAGCAGGATGTCGATCAGGAGTGAGGTTGTGAAAGAGCTGGTGAGCTTCCATTAGCTCGGGTACACTGTTTCAGTGAGTGTCCCCATTATAGTCTTGACCTCTTTGCTCATAGTCTCACTCCTCCCACTCTTCAACTGGACTTTAGGACCCCAGCTCAGTGCGCCACTGTGGGTATTTGCCTCTGTATCCATCAGTTGCTGGATGAAGGTTCTTTAGTGACATTTAAGATAGTCATCAATCTGACTACAGGGCAAGGCCAGTTCGGACATACTCTCCACTATTGCTTAGGGTCCTAGCTGCGGCCATGCCTGTGGATTCCTGGGAATTTCTCTAGTGTCAGGTTTCTTGCTAGCTCTATAATGGCTCCCTCAATCAGAATATCTCTTTCCTTGCTCTAATCTTTGTCCTTCCTCCATCTCGAATATCCCACTCCCTCAAGTTCTCCTCACCCCTCCCCTTCTCCCCTCCTCTTCCCCTTCTGCTCTCCTTTCTCCCTCCAACCCCATGCTCCCAATTTTGTCAGGCAATCTTGTCTATTTTCCCTTCCCAGGTGAATCTACATATGCTTTTCTTAGGGTTGACCTTATTACTTAGCTTCTCTAGGGTCATGGTCTATAGGCTCATTATCCTTTGCTTTACAGAGAGTATTCACTTATGAGAAAGTACATACCATGTTCATCTTTCTGGGTCTGGGTTACCTCACTCAGGATGTTTTTTTTCTAGTTCCATCCATTTGCATGCTGTTTTCAAGATGTCATTGCTTTCTCCTGCTGAGTAGTATTCCATTGTATAAATGTACCACATTTCCTTTATCCATTTTTGGGTTGAGTGGCATATAGGCTGTTTCCAGGTTCTGGCTATTACAAATAATGCTGTTATGATCATACTTGAACAAATGTCCTTGTAGCATGATTGAACATCCTCTGGATATTGCTGAGTCCTGAAGTAGATTGATTCCCAATTTCCTGAGAAATTACCATACTGATTTGCAGAGTGGTTGTACAAGTTTGCATTCCCACCAGCAATGGAAGAGTGTTCCCCTTACTCCACATCCTCTCCAGGACAAGCCATTCTGATAGGTATAAGATGAAATCTCAGAGTCATTTTGATTTGCATTTCCATGATGGCTAAGCATGTTGAACATTTCTTTAAGTGTCTTTCAGCAATTTGAGATTCTTCTGTTGAGAATTCTGTTTAGTTCTGTACCCCATTTTTTTCATTGGATTATGTGGAATTTTGATGTCTAATTACTTGAGTTCTTTATATATTTTGGAGATCAGTCCTCTGTCTGATATGGGGTTGTGAAGATATTTTCCCATTCAGTATTCTGCCTTTTTGTCTTATTGACTGTGTCCTTTGCTTTACAGAAGCTTCTCAGTTTCAGGAGGTCCCATTTATTTATTGCTGCTTTCATTGTCTGTGCTACTGGGGTTACATTTAGGAAGTAGTCTCCTGTGCCCATGCATTGAAGGTTACTTAACACTTTCTCTTCTATCAGGTTCAGTGTGGTTGGATTTATATTGAGGTCCATTTGGACTTGAGTTTTGTGTGTGGGGCTAGATATGGATAGATATTTGCGTTCTTCTACATGTTGACATCCAGTTATGCCAGCACCATTTGTTGAAGATGCATTCTTTTTTTCATTGCATAATTTTAGCTTCATTGTCAAAAATCAGGTGTTCATAGGTGTGTGGATTAATATCAGGATCTTCAATTCAATTCTATTGGTCAACCTATCTGTTTTTATACCAATACCAAGTTGTTCTCCTTTTGCTGTCTTATTGCTCTAGCACAAACTTCAAGGACTATGTTGAATAGATATGGAGAGAGTAGGCAGCCTTGTCTTGTTCTTGATTTTGGTGGAATTCCTTTGAGTTTCTCTCCATTTAATTTGATGGTGGCTGACAGCTTTCTGTATACTGCTTTTATTATGCTTAGATATGTTCCTTGTATTCCTGATCTCTTCAAGACCTTCATCATGAAAGGATATTGGATTTTGTCCAATGCTTTTTCAACATCTAATGAGATGATCACATGGGTTTTTTTCTTTCAGTTTATTTATAGGGTGGATTATATTTATAGATTTTTATATGTTGAACCATTCCTGCATCTCTAGGATGAAGCTGACTTGATCATGGTGAATGATTTTTTTATGTGTTCTTGAATTTGGTTTACCAGTATTTTATTGAGTATTTTCACATCTCTTTTCATGAGTAAGATTGGTCTGTAATTCTCTTTCTTGGTTGAGTCTTTGTGTGGTTTTGCTATCAGGGTAACTGTAGCCTCATAAAAAAGAGTTTGGCAATGTTCCTTCTGATACCAAAACCACACAAAAACTCAACCAAGAAAGAGAATTACAGACCAATCTCGCTCATGAACATCGATGCAAATATTCTCAATAAAATACTGGCAAACAGAATCCAAGAACACATCAAAAAATTATCCATTATGATCAAGTAGGCTTCATCCCAGAGATGCAGGGCTGCTTCAACATACGGAAATCTATCAATGTGATCCATCATATAAATACACTGAAAGAAAAAAAAACATATGATAATATCATTAGATGCTGAAAAAGCATTTGACAAAATTCAGCACCCCTTTATGATAAAGGTCTTGAAGAGATTAGGGATACAAGTATCATATCTAAATATAATAAAAGCAATATGCAGCAAGTTAAATGGAGAGAAACTCACAGCCATCCCACTAAAATCAGGAACAAGACAAGGCTGTCCACTCTCTCCATATCTCTTCAACATAGTGCTTGAAGTTCTAGCAATAGCTATAAGACAACATAAGGAGATCAAGGGGATCTTAACTGGAAAGGAAGAAGTCAAACTTTCATTATTTGCAGATGATATGATAGTGTACATAAGTGACCCCAAAAACTCTACCAAAGAACTCCTACAGCTGATAAATACCTTCAGTGATGTGGCAGGATACAAGATCAACTCAAAAAAATCAGTACCCCTCCTATTCACAAAGGATAAAGAAGCAGAGAGGGAAATCAGAGAAACTTCACCTTTCACGACAGCCACAAATATCATAAAGTATCTTGGGGTAACACTAACCAAGGAAGTGAAAGTTCTATTTGACAAGAACTTTAAGGCTTTGAAGAAAGAAATTGAAGAGGACACCAGAAAATGGAAGGATCTCCCATGTTCTTGGATTGGTAGGTTCAACATAGTAAAAATGGCAATTCTACCAAAGGCAATCTATAAATTCAATGCAATCCCCATCAAAATTCCAACAAAATTCTTCACAGAGTACAGGTTTTTGTAGTACTACCTAATGATTCTCTGGATTTCCTCAGTGTCTGTTGTTATGTCCCCTTTTCATTTCTGATTTTGTTAATTTGGATGTTCTCTCTCTGCCTTTTGATTAGTTTGGATAAGGTGTGTCTAGCTTGTTGATTTTCTCAGAGAACCAGCTCTTTGTTTCATTGATTCTTTGTCTTGTTTCCTTTGTTTCTATTTTACTGATTTCAGCCCTCAATTTGATTATTTCCTCTCATCTACTCCTTCTGGATGAGTCTGCTTCTTTTTGTTCTAGAGCCTTAAGGTGTGCTGTTAAGTCACTAGTGTGAGATTTCTCTACTTTATGTAGGTACTTAGTGCTATGAACATTCCACTGCTTTCGTAGTGTCCCATACGTTTGGGTATGTTGCGCCTTCATTTTATGCAGTTAGCTTCCTTGGTTTGGAGTTTTCCTTGTAGTGCTTTCTGTAGGGTTGGGTTTGTGGATAGGTATTGTTTAAATCTGGTTTTGTCAGGGAATATCTTGGTTTTCTCCATCAATTGTGATTGAAAGCTTTGCTGGGTATAGTAGTCTTGTCTTGCATCTCTTAGTGTCTGCAGCACATATTTCCAGGACCTTCTTCCTTTCATGGTTTCCATTGAGTAGTGGGGTGTAATTCTGATAGGTCTGCCTTTATATGTTACTTGGTCTTTTTCCTTTACAGCTCTTAATATTCTTTCTTTATTCTGTATGTTTCAAATTTTGATTATTATATGGCGAGGGGACAAAAAATTTTTTTTGTCCCATCTATTTGGTGTTCTTTAAGCTTCTTGTACCTTCATAGGATATCCTTCTTTAGGTTGGAAAAGTTTTCTTCTATGATTTTGTTGAATATATTTTCTGTACCTTTGAGCTGGAGTTCTTTTCCTTCTTCCATCCATATTATTCTTTGGGTATTTTTCATGACATCACATATTTCCTAGATGCTTTGTGTTAAGAATTTGTTGGATTTAATGTTTTCTTTGACTAATGAATCTATTTCTTCTATAGTATCATCAATGCTTGAGATTCTCTTTTCTATTTCTTGTATTCCTTTGGATATGCTTGCCTCTGTAGATCTCATTCATTTACCCACATTTTCCATTTCCAGGATTCCCTCGGTTTGTGAATTCTTTATTGCCCCTATTTCAGTCTTTAAGTCTTGGACATTTTGAACTGTTTGCTTCACCTGTTTGATTGCTTTTTCTTGAGTTTAAGTAATTTATTGATTTCTTCCAATTTTTTGTTTGTCTTTTCCTCCATCACTTTAAGGGAATTTTTCATTTCTTCTTTAATGGTCTCCATCATCCTCATGAAGTTATATTTAAAATCATTTTCTTCTGTTTCTTCTGGGTTAGGATGATCAAGTCTTTCTGTTGTGTGACCACTGAGTTCTGTTGTTACCATGTTGCTTTTTAGGTTGTTGGATGAATTCTTGCATTGCCACCTACCCATCTCTTCCTTCAATTGATGCTGGCAGTGTCTTTGTCTCTTGGTCCAATCCTTGCAGTTGCTGTCTGTGTTCTTGGTCTGCTCTGTGCTATTGTTGTCTTTGTCTAAGGGAGCTGCTGAGGTCTCTCTTGACCAGTTAGCTCTCTTGGTCCACTCTTTTGTTCTGCTTTCTTGGTCCTTTATGTGTAGTCACAGCCTGTATTTCAGAGTTCCTCTGAGGTAGTGGGGGATAGGAGGGTTTGGGGGGCAGAATGTGACTTGTAGCTTGCAGGGTCCAATGGATGGGATGGGGTGTTGGAGCAGCCGACCTACCATAAGCTTGCCTGCTGGCTGGCTAGAGAAACTGAGGCAGGTAGAGGAGGGGCCCTGGGTTTTGCCCTGGTATGGAGGGCCTAAAGAGTGGGGTGCTGAGTGTGTAGTTGCAGCCTGTGTTTCAGTGTTCCTTTGACGTCAGGCAGGGGACATAGGGGTTTTTGGGCAGAGTGGGACTTGAAGCTTGCAAGGTCCAATTGATGGGATGAGGGTGTTGGAGCAGCCTACCTGCAGGAGGCCTGCCTTCCGGCTGCCTAGAGAAGCTGATGCAGGTGGGGGAGGGGCCCTGGGTTTTGCCCTGGTATGGAGGACATAGAGAGTGGGGTGCCCCACCAGGTTGGTGGGTGGTCACTAACTTCTTGGTCCTTTCTATGTAGTTGCAGCCTGTGTTTCAGAATTCCTCTGAGGTTGCGGGGGATAGGAGGGTTTGGGGGAGAAGTGTGACTTGTAGCTTGCAGGGTCTGATCAATGGGATGGGGTGTTGGAGCAGCTTATCTGCAGGAAGCTTGCCTGCTGGCTGGCTAGTGAAGCTGACACAGGTGGGGGAGGGGTCCTGGGTTTTGCCTTGTATGAAGGGACTAGAAAGTGGGGTGCCCACCTGGGTGAGTGATCACTCCCCTCTTGGTCCTCCTATGTGTTGCTTTCATTGGTTAATGAGTAAAGATGTTTGAGCAAAGCCAGGCTGGAAACCTGAACAGAGAGAGAGAGAGAGAGAGAGAGAGAGAGAGAGAGAGAGAGAGAGAGAGAGAGAGAGAGAGAGTAAGCAGAGTCAGGAAGATGCCATGTAGCTGTTGAAGTACAAGGATGCCTGACAGAACCTTACTGGTAGTCCCCAGACTTATGGTGATACATAGATTAACAGAAATGGTTTAAGATATAAGTGTTATCTAGAAATATGCATGATCCATTGGCCAAACGTTGTTGTAATTAATATAATTTCTGTGTGCGTATTCAGGTCTGGGCAGCCAGAAACAAATGAGCAATCTCCATTTACACACATGCAGACTAAACGAATTAGGGTTTTTATGCTTTTTTAAATTATCAATCCTTTATTCTTATCAGCTTCTAGGAAGCAGGGTATAAAACTATCCTTGTGCTTGTACAAGGAAATGTCAGTAAAACACACTGTATTTCTTTGAAGTAACGGACAGGATATGTTTCGAGTATATTATCACGAAAATGTTAAGATGATCGATATGTTAAATTGACTTCATTTAATCATTCTATATTGTATGATTTCCACATTTCAATCCATATATGCAAACAATTTTGAGTTGTCAATTGTAAACAATACCAAAACAAGTAAAAGATAATGCAAAGGTCAGGAGATTGATATTTGAAAATGGGGTGAAATGTGAGTTACTGATTCCACAAATAACATCTGACAAACACTGCATTCATTGCTGGTTTTGTGATCGTAAATAGACAAAACCTATTGTGTAAAAATAACTTGGGCATTTAATTGTCATTGCACATGCCTATCGCTATGAGATTGATGTGCTTTCAGAAGTCATGATGGATATTGCACTAGATAATAAAGCCTAACTCACACAATCTGCAAGTAGAAAAGGATGAAAAACGTGACACAGTCTATCCTGTATGGGTGTGGGCCTGACATGGCCCATACCGCCAACTTTCAAAGACAGTCTCTGGTAAATTTTATTGTATTAATGTCTGTATTTATTCTATGTGTACATGAACATAGATGAACCTTTTTCTGTTTGAAAAAATAAACTGTCTCATAGTAAATACGCTCTTTTGTATAATGCCCTGTCATTTTAAAATATGAGAACCTACTAAGTGATAAAATGTTAATATTTAGTTATCGAAAATTAGTTCAATAGTACTATTAAGATTCAGTAAAGAAACATTGAGAGCTATTTGTCTTATTTCAGTTGAGGGGGAGTTCTTCTCTGAGACATAAAAACAAATAATTAAAAATTTATCTGGTTTTGAAAGAATTGCAGTTTATTTATTATTTAATCATTTAATAGACAAAGGCAAATCTGTAAAACAAAAACATAAAACATGCATACATATACACATTAATAAAATAACTGGATTTATAAGGAACTTTAAGTAAACAAAATATTTTTAAATCTATATAGACAAGGCAAAGCATACACAGTAATTATGGGCATATGCATACTATTATATACATGAAACTGATACTCTTCTTTTAGAACAATTAAAAATTATTAATAAAATAAGCAATAACAGTGGTTACCATTTGAATTGCTACGAGTTGTTGGTAAATATTACATTCAATACTACTAACAGTGGAGTGATCTATCGCACCCCAGGGGTAGAAGATGTAACATGTACAATCTTTAACACTCATCATGATAGCTTTGACCTGGTCATCATCTTTATGGAAAAGAAGATTCGACTTACAAGACTGAGGCAGGTTCTTGACTATTTGAGTGAGGTCTTCTTCAGCACCATAGTGTGACCCGTTTAGAAACCATGGAGGGAAAGGAGGGGGCAGAGGAAAGGAGAAGGAGAATGGGGAAAGGAAATGAAGAAAGGAAAGAAAGAAGGGAATTAGGTAGAAGGGAAGGGAGGGGAGCAGGGAAGGAGAAAGGAAGGAGAGGGAGGGAAGGGGAAGAAGAGGAGAAGCTAGATCACACTTCATAGTTTTAAAGGGGCCTGTTGGCAGGGGGCGGGGCCACTGCATCAGAAGGGCAGTAGTAGACAATGACGAATGAATGAATGGCCTGCCTTCTCTGTGACGTTTGAGGTTGTGCTAGAGAAATCCAGCTAGCCTAGGCAGTACTGGCTGAGACAAACCATACACCAGTGCCATGGGAGAGAAGCTTCTGCGAGTCTCTTTGAGAGGTTTTGGGTGATTTCATCAATGGGGCTTCTAAACAGCCGCAGCAGCTTGAGATGCAGTGATTCCAGCTTGGCAGAGCCAGCGCAGCCAGAAGACAACGCAGGTCCCAGTTACATCTCCCGCAGTCGCAAGCACAAATGGGGCATTTGGGACAGTCTGGCACCAACCCCTAACATCCACAGATCTTGGAACCAGGCAGTCAATCCACAGCAAGTTTTTGGCATCATTTACAGGAAAAAAACGAAGCTATCATCTAAGTATGCTTACCAAACTTTGTTTTTGAAGGGGGAAGATAGCGATATTAGAATCCGTGCACTTGGAAGAATATGGTCTCTACACAAAGTATTTTTATGTCAGTCAGGGTTCTTTGCTAAGATGCTAAAAGATACTTGGAAAGAATCCCACAGTGATGTTATTGACATGGAGATTAAGAACGAGGATATAGATGTCAGCTCCTTGCACTTTGTGTTTGGGTCATTGTACAGGGACGAGGACTTGCCAATACCACCCCCTCGAGTTCCTCACGTTTTGGCAGCAGCATGCCTGCTTCAGGTGAAGCCCGTCATCCGGCAATGTAATGAGACCATGAAGAACAGCATCACTAGAGAAACCGTGTGCTCATACTACACAGCAGCAGAAACATATGGACTGAAATCTGTAAAGACACACTGCTTTGACTGGCTTCTCTGCAACTTGATGACCCACCCAAGTGTTGAAGTTTACAAGGAAATAGATACAAAGGTCATGTACCTCCTTATTTCTTCAGCTGATTTACTAGTTATGCAAAACGAAATGGATATCTACACCACCCTGAAAGAGTGGATATTCCTTTGTCTTAATCCTTCCTGGAAAGGCCCAGTGAAGCAGATTTTAACGAATGCCAACAAGTGGCTTTCCAAGCACATGGAAGGTCTTGATAGCATCAGTTTTCTTGAAAGTGAAGAAGGACTAATATATCAACCGATTTTTAAAAAACTGAGGTTTCAACATATCATCTGTGATCTGAGTGACATGGCTGTTCTTGAACAAGATCGTCTAATACCTTTAGAATGGTTGACACCCATTTATAAGCAGCAATGGCTGGCTTTGCTTCAAGAACAAGAACAGTGGGAAATAGGGCCACGAATCATCAGTGAAGAAGAACTCGAGGACTGCGGCATGAGATGTGGTAAAATGATTAGCAGAGATGGTAAATACTCCTGGAAATGGTCAGATCTCAAGTTTAGTTTCCCTATACGCATCACCTTTACCAACCGTTACATCATTTTCAGGCAAAGTTGTCAGTGGTGTGATAGTTTTGCTTATCTAAAACATACACGAAACGTAGTATTCAAAATAACTTTGGTGTGTTTTGATTCCAACGGGAAAGTAACATTCAGAAAAACAACTGGTCACAAAATCGTTACCTTTGACTATAGGAAGGAACAAGTTGTAATGAAGTTAGATGACATAGTTTTAAGCTTCCCTTTATATATATTCTTCAATTTCCTGTTTCTGTCAATAGGAAATACAGAACACATGTGATCTTGTCAATTATTAGACCATATGAGCAGCTTACAAACATTGAATGATTCATTAACTTGAAGGCTGTGCTATGAACGCAGTCAAGATGACCGACAACAAAATGAAAATTCTTAGGAGTCTAGCACCACCACAAATGACTCAATTCCATCTTCACTTTATTTTAATGCATTTCTGAAGAAAAATCCCACATCCAACAAACGATTTGTCAAAGCAAATCAGAAGAAGCTGGTCTTTTGATTTTTATTTACCATCAATGGTCAAGTTTCGAATGGCAATAAGAGACGTATTTGCAAGGAAAATCAGCTAAATGAACTTGTTGAGTAGATTTGATGATGGCCAAGGTTGAGACAAAAATAAAAAAAATTCTCTCCATTGCTGAAACTGTTGTGAGTCGTAGCTTATTTATATGTGTATAAGATATAAGTCATTGGTTAAAAAATAATTGAGATTAGTCACTATTGATGTGTGCTTTCAAATAACCAAATAGTGTCAGGTTTTTCCAGCTAGCATAACATATAACATATTGGTATTTTAAATTTGGTTTTTCAGATCATTTTACATGACTTGGATAACTTTTACTGCTGATTATCTTTAACTATTTATGCACAAAATGGATATTTATCTTATAATAGAAAATGCTTTCTGCTATGTAAACAAGCATATTATATATTCAGTGTGGTTACCTAGAAGTATCTATGTTTACATACATATATGTATATATTTATGTCACTGTAAGTAGCAAAGAATGCAATTTTGAAAGGGATAAACAAGCCAGGAAATGGAACATGGATCTTCATGATTCCAGTCATCTGGCTATCAAGAAAGGACTTACTTCAATTTCCCTGTCTTAGTTTCTCT
>PVIU01022447.1:0-29335 GCA_004026605.1 Ondatra zibethicus
CAACAAATGGTGCTGGCATAACTGGATGTCAACGTGTAGGAGAATGAAATTAGACCCTTATCTGTCACCCTGCACAAAACTCAAGTCCAAATGGATTAAAGACCTCAACATAAATCTAACCACACTGAACCTGATAGAAGAAAAAGTGGGAAGTAGCCTGCAGCACGTGGGCACTGGTGACCAGTTCTTATGTAAAAACAATTTTAAACAGAATTTTTAAAAGCTCAGTGATAATTGCAGCTGTTGTGGTACTAAGTTGCTCTCTGTATTTAGAATTTCTATGTTGCTGTACTCTGACTGATGGACTTGTTCTTTGATTTCATTTAATAGTATAGCTCTGCTGACTTGTTTTATTTGTTTGTTGAAAGTGTATGGATATCTACCTACACAAATATTTGGGTGTGCACTGTAGAAATGGCTATTGGTCAAAAGAGTCAGAAAAGAGTGATGGATCTTCTGGAACAGAAGTTGCAAAATGTTTTGAGCTGCCATATGCTTCTTGGAATCAAACAGAGGTCCTCTGGAAGAGGAGCCAGTAATTTAACAGTTGAGCCCCCTCTGCTGATGTCTTTACTATGATAGTGATTAGAATTGGAAGTTGTATTGATTACACAGTATATTCTTAGAAGCTTAGAGTAAGTAACGACAGATAGAGTAGAAGCACAGTTATCGTCATAAATTCAATAGTCTCAAAATCCATCTGACAGTAAGCATCACTTCTTTCCTATGTACGTACATGAAAAGAAAGCTAACAAGCTAGACTAATGACAGACATGAACAGAAATACAAACAGTTATGAGAAAGAGAAGATCACTATCTGGTAATTTTCAGTGTTTAGCAGAAGACAATTTTCTTCTGAAATAAAAACAGGATTAAAATAATAATTGGCATAAGCATTAATAATAGCACTGTGATATTCTAATTTATATTGAATTTAGTTATTTATTTGTAGGTATCCCTAGTATTGTCAATGACCCATTTGATAACACCTTATGTTTTATTTTTATGAACTTCAAAATACAACAAAAGGACAGCATTTTCCTAATAAGTGGCAAACAGATACTCAAACTTATTTGTCGTATTAATTACTTTTCTCATTTGTGAGAAATAAATACCTAAAATGTTCACGTTAGGCTGGACATTTTTTACTTGAATCACAGTTTGAAGGTCCAGTCGATCATGGCTGGGGATGTGTGGTGGCAGGAGCTTGGCAGTTGTTCACATTGCATCTGTAGTTAAGCAGCGGAGGGGACATATGCTCCTCAGAGGGATTTGCCCTTGTTTGTTCCACCCAGTATTTCAGGCACATTGAAGGTACATCTTCCCCCTTCAGTAATCAAAATCCAAAAATTCCCTGCAGATGTGCACAAAAAAATATATCTCCAAAATGATTCTGCATCTCATCAAGTTAACATTCAATATTAACTATCAAATATATCAATTACCTTAGTAATAATATGAGATAATAAAAACAGAAGACAGATTACTAACATATAATTTGGTAATGGAAATATATATCAAAGTGGCTAAAACCACATGTGCTCTCATTGCTTGAGAGCTTAAATCTCTTTTGTGAGCTAAAGAATTGATTCTAAAGCTTTTATGGACATAATAAATTATTTAATTCTTATGGAAAATGTAAAACAATGGTACATTCCAGTGGCAAGGCACCTCTACACAGCCAGAGACTTGAGCTCCCAGTCACAGGATGGCAGTCCAGTTTGCTCATGCAATACTTGCTCAGACCATAAGAAAATATGAGATTCAGTAAAAAGAATGTACAATAAATTATTAGGTACATAATAATTATATACACTAAAACTCATTGTTAGTGTTGGTGAATATAACAACTGCAGGAGAATATTCTAAAATTTTAGACAAAAAGTTTACCTTCCATTAACACATAACTGATAAATATTTTCATTTAGAAATTTCTTTTCCTAAATGGGGCTATCAAGCTAACTATAATGTCATAAAACTACAATTCCTGTACTCGGGACATAGAGGCATGAAGATCATTAGTTCCGTGTTCTCCCAGTGAGTTCAACCCCAGGTCAGGATAGACTGTGCCCTTTCTTAGAAATAAATGAATTAAATGATAGTTGTAGAGTTACTGCTCAGCAGTTACTGCATTGTGGTATAAGCAAGAGGACAGATCAGATTACTGAAACCCAAATAAATGCTGGGTAATCACATCAACACACCTATAATTCTAGTTGAACAAGGAATTCCCTGAGGGATCTGGTTAGAATATCCAGCCAGTTAGTTCCTGCTATGGGAGCTTAGTCTCATAGAATAAGATGGAAGAAGAATGGAGCACCTTACGTGATATTAACCTCTGAATTTCACATAGGCACCCACACATGGATTCACATGCATGTACACAAAAACATAAAAATACACACACAAAGTACACAAAAACATAAAAATAAAATAAAATATGTAATAAAATATAAAAATAAAGTGACTTAAGTTTTATGTAAGGAGACGCAAAATAGGATGGGGCAGTTGGAGGAAAAATTAACACGAGGTCTGATTGAAAAAGTCACATGAAAACTTATAATTTTACAAGCTTTATATTAAACACACATACACGTGTGCACACACACACACAAATGTTGTAAGGAGGCCTCTAGTTAGTTCCAGACTACTGAGTCACAAAATAATCACACATAAACCATATTATTTGCAATACTGTTTGGCCAATATCTTAAGCATAGTTCTGGCTGACTCATACATCTTAATTTAATCCATTTCTATTAATCTGTGTATGGCCACGTGGCTTTGGCTTATCAGGTAATGTTCAGGCATCTGTCTCTGGCAGGGCTACATGATTTCTCTTCACTCATGCCTTCTTTCTCCGAGCATTCAGTTTAGTGTTCTTCACCTATCTCTGTTCTACCCTCTCAGGCCGAGCCAGTTTTTTTTGTTTGTTTGTTTGTTTTTTTAACCAATGGTATTCTCAGCATACAGAGGGCAATCACACAACACCTCCCTTTTCTGTTAATAAAAAGGAAGGCTTTATCTTTAACTTTGTACAATTACATATAACAAAACAGTTATCAAGCAAGAATTACTGTTATAATATTATTGTTGTAACCAGCTGTTTTCTGATTGGATTTAGGACCAACCTTATGATAGGAAACACATGACTATTATTATAAATATGGTCAAGAATCCATAGTTGTGACACTCACAGGCCATAGTCGTGAATCTACTAATATTGTTGTACTAAATGTCTATGTTTTAAACTGATTCTGAATTCTTATCTTTGTACCCTTACTACCCTATTAGCACATCTGTCAGACATCATCAGATAGGATTCTTTGTATAATGGGTGGTAGTTAACACATAAACTCATAATTGGTCAAGTGGAAGAAAACAACTATCAGTAGAATATACAGACACAAATAGAACAATGTATAACCCTACACACACACACACACACACACACACACACACACACACACACACACACTCAAATCTCCGGAGTCATGCTGAAAGTGTTTAGAAAAGGTAGTTTGCAACAGCCAGAGATCATGGAGAATGGGAGCAAAACAACGCCTTCTGAGAATAACAGGAGTTCTGAACTCAGGAACTCATAGCAGCTTTGTTGCCTGCATAGAACCTCTAAAGATCCAGTCAGTCTACATTATATTATGGAGCAGGAATGATCTTATGATGTCCTACCACTCATGGAGGAACTATGAAGAGTCACTTTTAACTGGGGAAGATAAACTGAGTTTTCTTTAATGATATAGCCTATGATATTTTGGTTACACTCTGGTAGAGGATCTCACACAAAGGAGTATATGCAGCAAAAAAAATAGGCTAATTTTTAAAGATTTGAAGTTTTAGTAGAGAAGTACAGTGTGGATATAATCAAACTGCATTGTATGAAATTTTCCAAGAATTAATAGAATACTGTATTTAAATTAATTAAATGATTGTCAACATACAGAGATGAAACTACATACAGAAATATTTCAAATTGTAGTCTTATGAAAAGAAAAAAATTACAAAAATAGAAAAAAACTTAAGTAATCACACCATCCTCAATTTGATAGTCCACTGAGAAATCAGCCACCATAAACATCTTCTTTTAGTCACAATAGTAGTCTTAGATTTTCTTGCCTTTTAATATAAATTAAGGCAGCTTTACATGGAGAAATGTAACAAGATGCATCTTCAAATTTACATGAATTAAAGTAAAAATTGTTTGCACTGAATTAAAGAAGAAGAATACTTAGAGTATAAAATATCTAGAAAACTCCAGTAGTAATCAGAGGTACACATTTTAAATAGCCGAATCTTATGTATATTATATTAGTGAAGTTGACGCCTATTTCTCAAATAGACAGTGTTAAAATGCTGATATTTATTTTTTTAAATTTTACCGAACTGTTTATGAAATAGCAATATATCTTAAGTTCATCAGATTATTAAAATTAATGAATCTGATTATAAGAATAAGAATAGTATACCTTGTTTTTTAATTATTAATAAGACATTTTCAAAACTAAATAGCGTAGATCTATGATCTATATAAATGTCTGTTCATATAATTCATAAAACAGCTAAATTAAGTCTTTGAATAACTAGTTTAAAAATTGACTGAATGATATATGAATCTAGAACCAAGACTGGGAAGGACAAATGCTGTTTTAATAATCTGTGTTCCTAACCATTATGATTTAAATCTCTTTTAAATACTCAATACATAATATCACTTAAGCTTGTACATCAGTCTTCTTAACAATTTCACTTTTTCTAGCTATAGAATTAAGCATAAGATCATCCCCTTGGACTCCTAGGAACCCCTCCAGAGCCAAGCCTTTTGCCAACCCCAAAATGGCTCCCTCAATTAAGATATCTTCTTCCTTGCTCCCATATCTGTCCTTCCTCCATCTCAACCATCCTATTCTTCCAAGCTCTCCCCAGCTCTCTCCTTCTCCTCTCTCCATCCCCCTCTTCTCTTCCCCCTGTCCCTACCCCCATGCTCCCAACCTTTGCCAGGGGATCTTGTCTGCTTCCAATTTCCAGGTGGATCTATATATGTTTTTCTTTGGGTTCACCTTATTACTTAGCTTCTCTAGGATCATGAACTATAGGCTCAATGTGCTCTGTTTATTTCTAGAATCCACTAATGAGTGAGTACATACCATATTCATATTTTTGGGCCTGGGTTATCTCACTCAGGATAGTATTTTCTACTTCCATCCATTTGCATGCAAAATTCAAGATGTCATTGGTTTTTACTACTGAGTAGTGCTCTAATGTGTAGATGTGCCACACTTTCTTTATCCATTCTTCCATTGAGGGGAATCTAGGTTGTTTCCCAGCTAGTACCCTGGGTAGTGGAGCACAGGGTGCCTGAACTGGCCTTGTCCTGTAATCAGACTGATGACTATCTTGAATATCCTCATAGAACCTATGGAGACAGAAACAGAGACCCACATCAGAACACTGGACTGAGCTCCCAAGGTCCAGTTGAAGAGCAGAAGGAGGGAGAAGATGAGCAAGGAAGTCAGGACAAAGAGGGGTTGGTCCACCCACTGAGACAGTGTGCCTGAGCTAATGGGAGCTCACCAACTCCAGCTGGACTGGGAATGAATGAGCATGGGATCAAACTGGTTCCTCTGAATGTGGTTGACAGTTGGGGCAGATTGAGGGGCCAATGACAATGTCACTGGGATTTGTCTCTACTGCATGTACTGGCTTTTGGGGATCCTATTCTCTTTGGATGCATACCTTGCTCAGCCTGGTTGTAATGGAGAGGGCCTTGGACTTCCCACAGGGCAAGATGCCTTGCTCTCCCTTAGGAATGGAGGGGGTTGGTTGAAGGTTGTGTGTGGGAAATGGGAGGGAAGTGGGAGGAGGGGAGGAAGTGGGAATTTTGATTGGTACTATTTTTAAAGTAATAAAAAAATAAATAAAAATAACACTAACATTATTTATCCAAAAAAATTAAGCATAAGGGATCACTTAGTCCCCATGTAGTTAGGTATGTGGCAATTTTTTTGCAATATTTAAATTCATTAATAGTTACCTATTCATTCCAGTTAATCTTTTGCTAAACATGTATTTTAAAAAATCTTAAAAGACGCCAACATTTTGCAAAAAAAAATCTCAAACATATTTAAATATTATTGCCTGTGTGTTCATTGTTCTTTAGCCACTTGCAAATTAAAGCACATTAGATACTTTAGGCAAAATCATCCTCTACATGCTGATTATATACTATAAGCACTTATTTCTCATGTTCATTCCTTTCCTGCTCCTTTTATCTCATCAATGCTATTCACTCCATGGCTGACATTGATATGCACTATGTAACAAACAGTACTTATGTGAAATTAGTAATAATATTATGGTCCTATAACAGTTATAACAAATTATGCCAAATTGGGTAGCTCTAATCAATTTAATTTAATTTCATTCTTTTCCATTTCTAGAGGCAATAGATTAGAAATGGGCATAGTAAGCTGAAGTTAAGGTGCCCACTGTGCTGTTCTCCCATGGATGGCTCCAGAGGGAGTTGAATAGTTGAACCCCTCAGTTTTGGTGACCAACCTCTATTTCTGTATTTAAATTAACTTTTCATTCCTGACTGCAGCCAATTCTCATTGTGTTCCTATGAGAACTACATAATGGTATTATTAGGATAAACAGCATTAATGAAGATAATCATTCTCTACTCATCATTGAAGAAAAGCACAACTGCTCAAAAGAAAAATTACAGAAAATAACTGATCATGATGTGTTCCACATCAATTGATATAGCTATACCACATTAGGTTTCAGGGAATATTGCAAAAGAAGAGGGATAAAAAACTATGAAGAAGATAGCCATTATATTTGTTTGGAAATTGTGTCTTCTATATGTGAAAAGGCAGTTTTATTCAACATCTATGTTATGCATGAACAAACACATCAGTTGACCTCTTTATGTCATCATAACGAGAAAAAAATCACAAGGCTTCCTCCCCTAGATACAAAAGTACAGGAATTTAATGGATGCTGACAGATAGAGAGTTCATCTTCCCCAAGAATAAGTCTTAATTATTTCTTCAATGCCAAGTGATCAGCCATCAACCAACAAACATACACATACATACACATACACACTCACATATATTCATCCGAGTCTATTTATATAACAATTTCTATCTATGTATGTAACGATAATAAATAAATTAAAAAGGGCAATGAATTTGTAAGGAAATAGTAAGGATTTTCAGAAAAAATGAAAAGAGGGTAGAAAAATTAGTAGGAAGAAATATAGTAAGATGTAAATATAGTTTACATATATAAAATGTCAAAGAACATTAGTAACTGGGTCTTGGAATATAGCCCAGTGTCAAAGTGCTTACATAGCATACTATGGCCCTGATATCCCTTTTGAGTATTACACACAAAATTAATAATTAATTAATTATATATGGCTCCACGTACCAGTGATTTCATGACATGTTAAAATCACTGTACTCATTAATTCAAAGCAATTCTGGTTGCCTGTATAAGCATGTTAGTTAGCATTCCATCATGGACTTGAAAAGTGTTCATGAGACCTTATCCACATTATGGTAAGGAGCCATTGAGTGGAAGCTGCAATTGATGGTTGCTAGTGGAAGGAACAACAGTTTACTTCAGGATTAGGATCCCTGGAATATTGACCATAATGCAGGGGATACTCCTACACTCATGTACAGGGGAAATGACTAAATCTACTCTATGGGTTAACATTAAGAAAAGGAAGGGAATGGGATTAGAAGGGTGGAGGGAATTGTGAGTGGATATGATCAAAACACATTTTTTCTTCTTTGAAATTCCTAAATAAGTACACAATAAAAGAACTATAAAAATGGATAAAATATGGGAGATGAAGGACATATGATGAAACATTCAAAATTTTTTACAGTCCTTACAATAGTTGTCTATTCATATTAGTGCTTCCTCTACTGTTTGTATATTCATAGTAATGCCTTTCTAGGTCTGTGTTTTTCCTAGAGCTCCCTATTTCTCAGTCTTCTGGAGGGGCATTGAAAGTAAAACACACACACAGTTGAATTATTCACCTGGAATTACTTGGGAAAGAATTGTGTGGTCTTTTGTATAGAAAAATAATTGTCTTTTTAAGACTAAGGGCACATTATATTTGACCCTAGGAGGCCAATGCCCACTCACTTATGCATAAGAAAAAAATTATTTGAGAAAGATATGTGAAAAAGAAAGAGAAAATATAAGACTGAATGAATAGACAAGGTAGGATTATTTATTTAATTATATAGTATATACATTTAATCATTTATCTATCAAACATTCAATCTCATGTTTATGATATCTGTATATAATATAACATAGTTTGTATCTGCCTTGAGGAACTATACAAAATACAAGTAAAATATATGGGTCCACTCTGACTAATTCCAAAGTTCTTAATCCAACTCAGTGTTATCAAAAACTTTAATTGGACTTAGGAGAATTCTTTATTATTAAAATGCAGTTCAGATGATTCATGCTTAGTTATAACGAGCTCCTAGCTAGACTAAGAAAATCTGTTCTCATCAAAATGAACACACAGATGGTAAGAGAAAATGATTAGCAAAGGAACAAAATAAATTAAATCATTTTTTCTTTACTCAAACTTGGATATGTTAGACATTAATTCTTGGAAACAGTATCAGAATTTACATGACTTTAAAAATGAATGAAAAATCATGACAATATAATTTCAAAAGGATTACATTTGTAGTAGAGAAGATTGAATATATTTTCCCAGAGGCATCTCTGAATCCACAAAAAAACATTGAAAATTACAAAATTCCAATTAGTATTTCCTGCCATGCTCAAATAAAATGTGAAAATGAAAATTAGTTTTATGTTGGTTTTACTATTTTTGTAACTTCTCCAATTTCTAAATTCTTATAAAACAATATGACTATAATATAAAACTGCCAAAAGTAGATAGACTATTTCCATCATGGATATTGTTCATTAAATCCTTAGTTTAATAAAATATTATATAAAGTGTCTGGTCTTTGAATTAATTTTTACAGGAATATAAAAATGCCTAAACTTATTTATTGCTAAAACTTCAGATTTCAAAATCCCTTACCTATTCATCATTTACTAAAACTCAATACTTCCTATAACATATTCAATATTATAATAGCAGATTAAAATTTCTAATGTATATCTCATCTTCTAATAAGTTTTATATCCTATAAACTCTTGAAATACCATATGACTTTTTATTTACAATGAGATATAGAAAAGTTTTTGCAGCATCAGAATGTGGAAAGTGTTATTATCTATGATGATAATTTTCAGCAGATATTAAACTCTCAAAATTGCTAGAAAGCAAGATAACAAGGCTTTTTACAAACTTAGAGAAGTTTTTCCATTTCATTTTTTTTCTGTTTTCTGTTCCACAAGTTTTTGTTGCTTTGACATTTGAATGACTATTAGTCATATAGAGGGGGACATTGAAGACTGTGTTTTGATGGCCAGGAAACTTCAAAGAAAATTAAATAAAAATGAAATAAAATCCAAATTAATTAAGTGAAAATTATATATTTTGAAAGAATAGTTGAGTGAAAATAAATGCTAACTTCTAGGTAAGTATTTGGCTTCAAAAATATGCTCCTTTAAAATAATTTGTAGATGTTTTCAGGTAATATGTTTTGTTCATTAATATCATAATTTAATGAAGATAAATTTAATTTATAAAAATTTAATAATAGTAAGGGTACATTTTACTTGTTATGAGAGAACTCATCACTTGGAAAATATCTTTGGTATTAAGAAATTAAGTGATAGCATCTCATAATTGCATGTTTGTAAAAGTTACAGTTTCAAATATCTGCTAAAAGACTGTAAAAGCATACAACACATTTTTCAAAGAATATGCTTCAGGAGGGAGGGCTGGCACCACTAGGCCCTACTGCAGCAGGCCTCTTTGTTCCACATGACCTTGCCCCGCCCCAAGTTTGCCCTTTCCTCTCTGGGATCCTTGGACCACCAGGACTCTCTCTTCCTGTGCTGAGATATGAGGTCCAATCAGACTTCATCTTCCTGCACTGAGATCAGCTATCCAGAGGGGTTAGTGTGTGCAAGCCTTCCTGGAAGGTCCCCACCTGCTGAGACACCCTGACTGCAATCAAAGGAAGAGATGGGCAGGTGCCAATCCAAGAATTCCTCCAACAACCTGAAAAGCAATATGATAACACCATAATCCAGCGAGTATGCAACAAGAAAAGCAGAGCAACCTAACCCCAAGAAGTAGAAGAAATCAACTTTAGACGTAACATTATGAAAGTAATAGAGACCTTTAAAGAAGAGGTGAAAAACTCCTTTGAAGAAAGGGATGAGAAAACTAATAAAAAGTTAGAAGAAATTAATAAATTCCTCAAAGATACCCTAGAAAACCAAGAAAAAGCAATCAAACAGGTAACAGAAACAGTTAAAGACTTAAAAACTGAAATGGAGGCAATGAAGAAAACATAAACGGAGGGAAGGCTGGAGATGGAAAATCTGGGTAAATGAACAGGAACTGCAGAGACAAGCATAACCAACAGAATACAAGAGATAGAAGAAAGAATCTCAGACGCTGAAGATACTATAGAGAAAATAAACTCATTGGTCAAAGAAAACAACAAATCCAACAAATTCTTAACACAAAACACCTAGGAAATCTGGGACACCATAAAAAGACCAAACCTAAGAATAATAGGGGTAGAAGAAGGAGAAGAACTTCAGTTCAAAGGCCCAGAAAATATATTCAACAAAATTATAGAAGAAAACTTTCCAAGCCTAAAGAAGGATAGTCCAATGAAGGTACAAGAAGCATACTGAACACCGAACAGACTGGATTAAAAAATAACATCCCCTTGCCATATAATAATCAAAACACAAAACATACAGAATAAAGAAAGAATACTAAGCGCTGCAAAGGAAAAAGGTCAAGTAACGTATAAAGGTAAACCTATCAGAATTACATCTGACTTCTCTATGGAAACATTGAAAGCCAGAAGGTCTTGGATAGATGTGCTGCAGACACTAAGACCATGGATGAAAGCCCATACTACTATACCCAGCAAAGCTTTCTTTCACCATCGATGGAGAAAACAAGATATTTCAGGATAAAAATAAATTTAAGCAATACATAGCCACAAACACAGCCTTACAGAAATTACTAGAAGGAAAACTACAACTAAAGGAAGCAAACAACACCCATAATAACACAGACATCTAACAGCCCTCCACTGGCACAACTCAAAGAAGGGAAACACACAAACTCTACTACCCTAAAAAAATAAACACAGTTAATAACCTCTGGTCATTAATATCACTTAATATCAATGAACTCAATTCACTTATAACAAGGCACATGTTAAGAGAATGGATACGAAAACAGGATCCAACATTCTGTTGTTTACAAGAAACCTCAACCACAAAAACAGACATTATCTCAGAGTAAAGGGTTGGGAAAAGGTTTTTCAATCAAACAGCCCTAGGAAACAAGCAGGTGTGGCTATACTAATATCAAGAAAAATCGACTTCAAACTAAAATCAATCAGAAGAGATGGAAATTGACATTTTATACTCTTAACAGGAATAATCCATCAGGATGAAGTCTCAATCCTGAATATATATGTCACTAATACAAAAGCACCCACATATGTAAAAGAAACATTACTAGAACTCAAAGCACACATCAAACCCCACACTAATAGTAGGAGATTTCAACACTCCTCTCTCACAAATGGACAGGTGAACCAGACAGAAACTTAGCAGAGAAATAAGAGAACTAACAGAAGTAATTAATCAAATGGACTTAATAGACATCTATAGAACATTCCACCCAAACAGGAAAGAATATACCTTCTTCTCAGTATCTCATGGAACCTTCTCAAAAATTGATCACATACTCAGTAACAAAGCAAACATCCACAGATACAAAAAAATTGGAGTAACCATCTGTGTCTTATCGGATCATCATGGAGTAAGGTTAGAATTTAACAACAATTCCACCCCAGAAAGCCTACAAACTCATGGAAACTGAACAGTCATCTACTGAACCACTCCTGGGTCAAGGAAGAAATAAAGAAAGAAATTAGAGTCTTCCTTGAACTCAACGAAAATAAAGAAACAACATACCCCAACCTATGGGACCCTATGAAAGCAGTGCTAATAGGAAAGTTCATAGCACTTAGTGCCAACATACAGAAAATAGAGAAAGCACACATTAGTGACTTAACAGCACACCTGAAATCTCTAGAAATAAAAGAAGCAGACTCATTCAGGAGGAGTAGAAGACTGGAAATAGTCAAACTGAGGGCTGACATCAACAAAATAGAGACACGGAAAACAATCCAAAGAATCAACGAAACAAAGAGCTGGTCCCTTGAGAAAATCAACAAGATCGACAAACAATTACCCAAACTAATCAAAAGGCAGATAGAGAACACTCATAATAACAATACCAGAAATGAAAAGGGGGACATAACAACAGACACTGAGGAAATTCAGAGAATCATTAGGTCTTACTACAAAAGCCTGTATGCCACAAAATTAGAAAATGTATAAGAAATGGACAGTTTTTTAGATAAATACCACATACCAAAATTAAATCAAGACCAGGTAAACAATTTAAATAGACTTATAAGTCGTGAGGAAATAGAAGCTGTCATCAAAAACCTCCCAATCAAAAAAAGACCAGGACCAGATGGTTTTAATGCAGAATTCTACCAGAACTTCCAAGAAGAGCTAATACCTATACTCCTTAAGGTGTTTCACATAATAGAAACAGAAGGGTCATTGTCAAACTCTTTTTATGAAGCTACAGTTACCCTGATACCAAAACCACACAAAGACGCAACCAATAAAGAGAATTACAGACCAATCTCACTCATGAACATCGATGCAAAAATTCTCAATAAAATACTGGCAAACCGAATCCAAGAACACATCAAAAAAATCATGCATTTTGATCAAGTAGGCTTCATCCCAGAGATGTAGGGCTGGTTTACCATACGGAAATCTATCAAGGTAATCCATCATATAAAGAAACTGAAAGAGAAAAAACCATATGATCATTTCATTAGATGCTGAAAAAGCATTTGACAAAATTCAATACCCCTTTGATAAAGGTCTTGGAGAGATTAGGGATACAAGGTTCATATCTAAATATAATAAAAGCAATATACAGCAAGCCAACAGCTACCATCAAACTAAATGGAGAGAAATTCAAAGTGATTCCACTAAAATCAGGAACAAGACAGGGCTGTCCACTCTCCCAATATCTCTTTAATATAGTGCTTGAAGTTCTAGCAATAGCTATAAGACAGGATAAGGAGATCATGAGGATTCGAATTGGAAAGGAAGAAGTCAAACTTTCGTTATTTGCAGATGATATGATAGTGTACATCAGTGACCCCAAAAACTCTACCAAAGAACTTCTACAGCTGATAAATACCTTCAGTGATGTGGCAGGATACAAGATCAACTAAAAAAATCAGTAGCCCTAATAGACAACAAAGGATAAAGAAACAGAGAGGAAAATCAGAGAAACATCACCTTTCACGATAGCCACAAATAGCACAAAGTATCTTGGGGAAACACTAACCAAGGAAGTAAAAGATCAATTTGACAAGAACTTTAAGACCTTTCAGAAAGAAATCGAAGAGGATACCAGAAAATGGAAAGACTCCCATGCTCATGGATTGGTAGGATCAATATAATCAAAATGGCAATTCTACCAAAGGCAATCTATAGATTCAATGCAATCCCCATCAAAATCCCAATAAAATTCTTCACAGACCTTGAGAGAACAACCACTAACTTTATATGGAAAAACAAAGAGCCCAGGATAGCCAAAACAATGCTATACAATAAAGGAACTTCAGGAGGCATTACCATCCGTGACTTCAAACTCTATTACAGAGCTACAGTAATGAAAACATCTTGGTATTGGCATAAATACAGAGATGTTGACCAATGGAATCAAATTGAAGACTTGGATATTAATCCACAAACCGATGAACACCTCATATTTGACAAAGAAGCTAAAAGTATACAATGGAAAAGTGAGCATCTTTAAAAAATGGTGCTGGCATAACTGGATGTCAACCTGTAGGAGAATGAAAATAGATCCTTATCTATCTCCATGCACAAAACTCAAGTCCAAATGGATTAAAGACCTCAATATATATCCGACTGCACTTAACCTGATAGAAGAGAAAGTGGGAAGTAGCCTGCAATACATGGCACAGGAGACCACTTCCTATGTAAAACCCCAGTGGCACAGACAATAAGAGCAACAATGAATTAATGGGACCTCCTGAAACTGAGAAGCTTCTGTAAAGCAAAGGAAATTGTCATTAAGACAAAAAGACATCCTACTGAATGGGAGAAGATCTTTACTAACCCCACACTGGACAAAAGTCTGATCTCCAAAATATACAAAGAACTCAAGAAACTAGACAGTAAAATGCTAAATTACCCAATTAAAAATGGGATAATGATCTGAACAGAGAATTCTCAACAAAAGAAGTTTGAATGGCCAAAAGATACTTAAGGTCATGTTCAACTTCCTTAGCCATCAGGGAAATGCAAATCAAAACAACTTTGAGATACCATTTTACACCTGTCAGAATGGCTAAAATCAAAAACACCAATGATAGCCTATGCTGGAGAGGATGTGGAGTAAGGGGAACACTCATCCATTGCTGGTGGGAATACAAACTTGTGCAACCACTTTGGAAATCAGTGTGGCGGTTTCTCAGGAAATTGGGAATCAACCTACTTCAGGATCCAGCAATACCACTCTTGGGAATATACCCAAGAGATACTACAAAAGCATTTGCGTAACTATGTCCTTAGCAGCCTTATGTATAATAGCCAGAACCTGGAAACAACCTAGGTGCCCCTCAATGGAAGAATGGATCAAGAAAGTGTGGAATATATACACATTAGAATACTACTCGGCCGTAAAAAAAAAAAAAAAAAAAAACAATAACATCCTTAAATTTGCATGCAAATGGATGGAAATAGAAAACACTATCCTTAGTGAGATATCCAAAACCCAAAAAGATGATTATGGTATGTACTCATTCCTTAGTGTACCCTAGCCATAAACAAAGAACATTAAGCTTATAGCTCACAAGCCTAGAGAAGCCAAATAGCAAGGTGAACTCAAAGAAAAATATATATAGATCCTCCTGGAAATTGGAAGCAAACAAGATCACTGGACAAAAGGTGGAGGCACAGGAATGGGGATGGGGGTGGAGAAATTTCGTCCGATGGATGGAAATAGAGACAGAGACCCATATTCACATCAGAGCAATGGACTGAGCTTGCAAGGTCCAGTCAAAGAGCAGAAGGTGGGAGAAGATGAGCAGGGATGTCGGGACCGCGAGGGGCTGATCCACCCACTGAGACAGTGTGCCTGATCTAATGGGAGCTCACCAAATCCATCTGGACCAGGATTGAATGAGCACATGATCACACCAGAATCTCTGAATGTGGCTGCCAATGGGGGCTGACTGAGAATCCAATGATAACACTGGGACCTGTCTCTTCTGCATGTATTAGCTCTTTGGGAATCTAATCTATATGGATGCACACCTTCCTAGGCCGGGATGGAGTGGGGAGGGCCTTGGGCTTCCCACAGGGCAGGGTACCCTGCCCCCTCTTAAGGAAGCAGGGGGAGGGAGGAGGATTAGTGGGGGAGCAGGAGGGGACTGGCAGAAGGGGAGGAAGTATAAATTTTTTGAATGAAAAATAAAAGAATATTCAAAAAAGAATATTCTTCAAAAGAAATATTAAAACCTTGATAATGATCACAAAAAAGATACTATCCTATATGGCAACATGTCTATGAAAGAAGTGGAAGTTGATTTGCTTGTGAAACTACCTGGAGGTTCCTGACTAATGTGAAGAAAGGTTCCTCAGCCTGACTGAGACATCAGCCTCTTTCAGTCCTGAACATCCAGCAGTCCTCAGGCCTTGAGGATCTTTGGATCAAAAAAGCAAAATTTCTGAGCTTGGAGACAACACATATATCTATTAAATTTGTGAACGATAAAGACATTGTGAATTTGAAAACAGTACAAAAGACTACCAAACAACTCTCATTTCTGACAACAGATTCTGTAAAATCTAGTGATTGTCAAGGATCTTCCTAGGTATAATATGTGCAGTTATGGTATATTATAGTAACAGATTTGTTGTTGGGAGGCCACTTGTTGGTTCCCACCTGTTCAGCAGCTCAGCCCCCTGAATTAATCACACAGAAACTATATTATTTAAATAATGCCTTGCCTCATTAGCTCCAGCTTTTTATTGGCTCACTCTTACATATTGATTTAACCCACCTCCATTAATATGTGTATCACCACATGGCAGTGGCTTACCAGGTAAAGTTCTGTCTCGCTCTGGTGGGGCTACGTGGCTTCTATCTCTACTATTTACAGCATACAAAAGAGAATTCCCCCATCAGAGATTATTTTATATAATTAAGATTATATATAACTTTTGCTTGACGATCTTGTTTGATCCAATTTCCAGGAGGATCTATATATGTTTTTCTTTGGGTTCACCTTGCTATTTGGCTTCTCTGGGCTTGTGAGCTATGAGCTTAATGTTCTTTGTTTATGGCTAGGGTCCACTAATGAGTGAGTACATACCATAATCGTCTTTTTGGGTTTGGGTTACCTCACTCAGGATAGCGTTTTCTATTTCCATTCATTTGCATGCAAAGTTCAAGATGTCATTGTTTTTTACCGCTGAGTAGTATTCTAATGTGTATATATTCCACACTTTCTTGATCCATTCTTCCATTGAGGGGCACCTAGGTTGTTTCCAGGTTCTGGCTATTACAAATAATGCTGCTATGAACATAGTTGCACAAATACCAGGCAAAAGTTGGAAGCACGGGGGCAGGGATAGAGGTAGGGGTAGAGGGATGGGGAAAGGGGTGGGTGGAAGGAGAAGGGAGAAGGGAAGGACTGGGAAGAGCTTAGGGGAGTGGGAGGGTGGAGATGGAGGAAAGGTGGATATTGGAGAAGGGAATGAGATATCTACATTAAGGGAGTCATTTCAGGATTGGCAAGATATTTGGTTCTAGAGGGGATCCCAGGTGTCCACGGGGATGTCCCCAGCTAGGTCCTTGGGCAGCAGAGGAGAGGGTGCCTGAACTAACCTTGTCCCATAGTCACACTGATGAATATCTTGATCATCACCATCGAAATTTCTTCCGATGGAAGGAGAAAGAGACAGAGACCCACACTCACATCGGAGGAATGGCCTGATCTCCCAAGGTCCAGTCGAAGAGCAGAAGGTGGGAGAAGATGAACAAGGAAGTTAGGACCATGAGGGGCTGGACCACCCACTGAGACAGTGTGCCTGATCTAATGGGAGCTCTCCAAATCCAGCTGGACTGGGACTGAATGAGCATATGATCAAATTGGAATCTCTGAATGTGGCTGCCAATGGGGGAAGACTGAGAAGCCATCACTAATGATACTAGGACCTATCTCTTCTGCATGTATTATCTCTTTTGGGGAACCTAGTGTATTTGGATGCACACCTTCCTAGGCCGGGATGGAGGGGGGAGGGCCTTGAACTTCCCACAGGGCAGGGTACAATGCCCTCTTTTAATGAACCAGAGGGAGGGGGGAGGTGTAGGGAGGAGCGGGAGGGGACTGCAAGAAGGGGAGGAAATGTAAATTTCTTTTTGAATAAAAAAAATAAAAGAATATGAAAAAAGAATATATATAGACTGTACTGTCAAGAATGTTTTCTATTTATTTATTTCCCTTGCCTTTTCCCTGGAATGCAAGGTGCTTCACAAGAAATTATGTGTTTGGCAGCTTGCTTGGTATAATAATTCCCTTTTTATCAGAAACGCTTTCTGAGGCAAAAAATGTAACTTAGTAGGTTTAAAACTTAACAAGCATCCATGAGGCCCTGATTCCAAACCCAGCATTGTATAATCTGGTACAGCAACACATGCCTATAATTTCCATACTCAGTAGCTTGGCCAATAAATGTTCTTTATTCAACAACCAAACAAACAAAACAACAACCATAACAGGAAAAGACCCATGTACACCCTTTCATTTTCTCCAGGCCCAGGTACTCCTCTCTGATCAATGATATTATAATGAAATTGTTCAGAAATAAATAATAGTTTAAATTTTGAGCACTTTTAAAATATATTCGGTAATTTCACAATGCCTGACATCATCCATTGCAGAATGTGAATTTCCTGTTGCCTACCTTTTCATTAGTTATTGAAGATGCTTTGTCACTACAGTATTTAAGCACTGATGGGTACCAGTGTTACAGTAAACAATGTGTGTCTCCTAATGCTATGTTGCAATCCCTCTACCATTCACATCACCTTTTATTGACATTTTGGTATTGTAGTATTGCACATCATGAAAGCAGAAGTATGACCATAGTGGTATAATTTGAGCGACAAAAATGTCTTATGATTTTTATTATAGTATAGTTGTATTCATTCTACCCTATCACTTGGGTATTACTAGTATCCATGTGTGTATTTATAGATATTAGAGATAGAATAAAAATTATCCAGCAGTATCTTTGTTTGTGAGTACCCACTGTGAGCCTTGTAAGCAAGCCCTTGTGAATAAAAGGGTATTACTCTGCCCAGCTGCATAAAAAGAGATAACTCAAGTCATGTTTTTTAGTGTTTTTGATGTTTGATCTGTGAACCTGGTTTACTCTCTGTGTGAACTTCCAAAGTCTGGAGGTTTTCCGGAAGCAAAGATAACACAATAGGAACAAAACAACACAACCTCTATCGCATTTTAAACTACATAGTGAACCCTAGAGTCCATAGTTAACTAAGTACATGTGTGTTATATAGAACTGTTTATTACATTCCTCCTAGGAGTCACATACATCTTAGTAAATCTAAATTCTTCACTAAGTCTAACTTATATTATTTTCATGAATATTTTGTAGGTGAGAAATAATCACAAAATATATATGTATCAGGAAGAGTGGATATGATGTCTTTCATTCAGATGTATAGTCTCAGTGAAAAATAAACACAAGAGAAGGAGTCTGTGGAAATCTTATGATGACCCAACTGTTTGTACAGATAGTTAATTGCACATGCCAATGATTTCTAAATTAAGATTTGAGTGAACTTTTGTAACATCATAAAAATTGCACCCAAGATACTTAATTTCCTTATGAAAATATGGTATAATTATCATTTTTATTTGTATGATAATTTTAAAAGATTTAACTCAACAATCATGAAGATCACAAAAATAGAAAATATTGAATTTACACATCATACATGCTGGGTAGTGTTCTTAGAAAATTTGCAGGTATTTCATTTAATCCTCAGAATATATTAAAAGTAAGGCAGCCACAGCCATTAAATGAAACTGTACTAATTTAAAGCAAATGTTCCACAAAGTGAAGTTGCAAATACTAATGTGTCTTCATTTGTATGCGTATACTGTAACCAAGACTAAAGATCATTTTCGTGCCTGGTTTGAGTTGCATTTATAATCACATACAATATGAGGAATAGGAAGTGCATTTTTAAAATATTGAATTCATTTTTAATTTCTAGAAGTTCTATTTCCTTGTCACATGTGTTAGGATTATCTTAGGTAGAATGACCCTGCTTCTCAGGGATTTAGTACCTGTTGGATTTTTAGTAAAATGACTACAGCAATTTCTCTTATGTATTTCTAAATGGTAGTATAAACAAAAAATGAGGGCCAGCTTTGTAAAATTAAAAAAAAGTCAGGATATTCAATAAAGTCCTCATTTTCTCATATCTCTGCACTAGTTTTAAAGAAATTTGAAAACTAGAAACTCTAATGATTTTCTGCAATTCATAACAAGGTTGACTATCCCCTAAACATGCAAGATGTATAAGGAAATGATGTATATATTAGAAAAATATTTACATCTTCCCAAAGAAACAAAAGTATTATGAAAGTATATTTTCTAGCATTGCTCACAGTGTTGCTCTCCTCAAAGAAGATCATGAAACCAGTGATGCCTGCAAACTTTGTTTTTAGTTATATGCTTCATCATTTATTATGACATGCCAGGACCCTGTTCTGTCTTCAGACCTGATTCATTATAACCGAGTATCCTATAAGGATCTTAGAGAACATTAGCCTTGGAAAAGACACAATGGTTGCTGCTTCCCGAATAATAAAAACTCATAGACAGATATTGGGGTTCACCCTGAAGATCAGAAAAGCAAACTAGCCATGCCACTAGGGAGATCTTACTTCTCCCAAGACTCAGACAAACTAAGGGGCAATCCTGCAATGCTCTCCACCAATCTCAGAGTCCACACTCCAGTGAGTTCCTCTCTCTTCCCAGCCATATCACTCCTGTCTCCACCTCCCCAGTGCTGAGATTAAAGGTGGGTGAATCAACGGTACTGGGAATAAAGGTGTTTCTGGATTGACCTTGTATAGTCAAGGGTGGCCTTTAACTCAGATATGTCTGAATTAATAAAAGAGGCAGGCTCAGATATGTCTGTTCCTGTCCCCAAAATTTTGGGATTAAAGGTGTGTGCCACCATTCCCTGGCCTATATAGCTAATTAGTTTGGCTGTTTTGCCCTCTGATGTTCAGGCAATCTTTATTTATTAAAACACAAATAATATACCACTAGAGGTTGCTTTATGAATTGCAAACATTTCCTAATATCCCTTCAAGTGAGATCTTTTTCCATCTATATGCTGAAGTATTCAATTAATTAACTAATTTTAAAATCTGCTTTTAGTTTTTACAATAAGTAGGCAATAAGAGGATTGGTGAGGCTTGACTATCATCCATTACAATTTTTACTTGCTGTGCTTTTGTTTTAATCCCCAGAGGCATTATTTCATTCTAGTATAGATCATCTTGGCTATTCATCATCATCTTTATGATAGAAAAATGTAGGTAAATATGATTCATCACAGGCAACTTAACTCAATGCTTAACAGAGTTTAATGAGTATTATAGAGGTCATGAAAGTCCAAAAATTTGTAGATAAGAGACTACTTCTGGATGGTTTATGATTGTCAAAGCACTTCAGAAAATTGTTTTCATGGAGTAATTTTGGAAACAGTTTTCTCATTACATCCACAAGACATATCAAAACAAATATGTGTGATTTAGAACCTCAGACTTTCATAGTCTGAACAGTGTCCTCTCAAATTTATATATTTAGGTCCTATCCCTACAACATAACTCCAAATTAAAAAAAGTAATTGCTGGAAAATGACATTACAAAGAGTATGCTCTAATTCAATGTGACTAACGGCCTTAAAGAGGAAGGAAAATCATTCATGTATAGACATAAAGGGTTGTGAAAATAAAGCGAGGAGACAGTAATGTGATAATCACAATAAAAAGCCAAAGAAAGAAGCAAACCTATGCATAGCCTGACCTTGAGTTTCTGAAGTCCTTAAAGATACAGATTCCCTTAAGCTTCTTATATCGCATAGCTTTATTATTGCAGGAGTAAAGCTACAACATGAGAACCCTCCCTTCTTATACTGACATTGAATGTGTCAGCTATAGGTTCCTGGGAGAAGTACTGAACTGCAGACTGAAGTGACAATGAGGTAGTAATGCAATATGCTAAACATGGAAGACATGACTGAGTACCCTCTTCATCCCTCGTGGTAGACATCATGTGGAAAGCTACATTAACATTCATATTACCTTGTCAGAAACAGTACACAACTGAATCGTAGATTGTAATGTTCCTTGTGTCATGGAGTGAAGAGATTCTTCAGATAGGTAAACTAGTAACGGTTAGAATTCAGATGGACATCTTCATCGGTATTTCAAAATGGTAGTCATCTTGAATATCTTGCCTAATAATGATAGCCACAAATTGCACCAGCTAACATTCAGCACCTAATCAAGATTATTTATGATACCTCAAATAGCAAAATGTTTAGAGGTACTGAAATGTCTAATATAGGAACAAATTAGAATAAAATAGAGAAGAAAGGCATTCATGTGATTTTTTTGTTTTGTTTTGGTGTTGCTGTTTTTGATTGAGTCCTATTTATTTCCTCCCCACAAGACAAAATAAAAAAACTAGAATTACAAATCAAATACGCTTTTTTTAAAAAAAAAATAGAAGTACTTCTTATCTGAGAGGGCATATTTTCTTTGTGATATGAACTTGAATGTTCAATAAAGGTTCATGTTTTAACAACTTAGTTCTCAATTTTTGGCAGCATTTGAAGGCTCATACCATTAAGAGCTAGGACTTGTTGGTAGACATGGTCTAGTTGGCATGGTCTTTGAAGACACATCTTTTCTGGCACCAACCTGTCTTCTCTACTTTTCATCTTATGTAATGTGAAAAATATCTATGACATGCTCTTCAATCTTCAATTAGGATTGAAAATTAGAAAATCATGAATCCATACAAATGCTTCTTCATTAAAGTTGCTTCCCTCAGTTTCTCTCCGCAACCATTCAAGCACTGCATTTTCCTCCACAACTGGGGCTTCATTTTAACCGATGGTCTCTTCTGGCTTTTATTCAGGAAGACCTTGACCCTGCCAAATTTTTCTACATATTCCTTCATGTTTTCACGTCTGAGCACCTTATACATTATGTGCCAAGTTCTGCTGCTGTCTTGATATGCAGTCTTGCCCTCTCTGGACAACAGGTTGTGTGTTTTGCCTCTGAAGACTTATTTTGCAGAAAATTTCATTTCCATGATACCGGTACCTTTATACATGAAGCTTGTTTTTCAGTCATGGCAGATCACTGTTCATCTCCCCAGAAAGGCACACATTTTAATTCCAGAGGCTACTTTATTTTAGGCTTTTGAAACAGGGTCTATTATTATGTAGGACTTCCTTTCCTGGTGTAGTGGAATACCCTGTGAAGAAATGTCACTCGTTTTGGTTTAATAAAAAGCTAAGCTGGCAATTGCTAGGCAGGATGTGGGTGGTAGAGAGAATTCAGGGAAGAAGAAGGCAGAATTTTAAGCAGACACAGGGAACAGACATGAGAAAAAAGGTAGAAACCATGAGTCACTTGGCAACACATACATGAATATAAATGGGTTAATTTAGGTTATAAGAGCTAGTGTTTTAAAAGCCCAACCTATCAGCAGAGTTTTCGTTATTAATAGGAAGTCTCAATGTGGCTATTTGGGAGCAGGATGGCCAGAAAGAAAAATCAACCTGTGTCCTGAAACGTACTATGTAGATCAGGATAGGTTCAAACTCACAAAGATCCATCTACCGCTGTCTCCTGAGTAGTGAAATTAAGTATATATGCCACCACACCGACTCTTAATAAACAATATCACACTGATGTTGTTTTGCTAAAAGTGCATTATGTGCCTGTCAAATTCTTTTCTAAATAACTATGTTCATCCTCAAAGAACAGTGGTTTTTTTTTTGTTTTTGGTTTTTTTTTGTTTTTTTTTTTTTTTCTCTCAGAGAAACATTTTTTGGAACACTGGTCTTCAATGACTGCAGAGATTCAAATGTATTTGGTTATAAATTAGCAAACATAAAGCTATTTAGTGCTTTATCACAAATGAGGAATCCACAAGCTCTTTCTCCAAGGAACTGAGTACTAAGAACACGTAGGAAAAGAATGTAAGATCCAGGGTAAAGTAGGAGAAGAACAGTATGATGCAGCTGTTTCACTCTTTCAGATTCCACAGCATAAATTGTCCAAGAGACTGGACCTGATAATATTCGGTCACTGCAGAGGGAATTACTGGCAGATCCTGCCAGTTACTGAGGATTTATATAAATGTAGAGGTTGGTGAGACAGGAGGAGATGTTGGCTTTAGCAGTCTAACCACTGGTAAGGAACATATGCTTGTAACAAACTTTGTCTAATCTATGTATTGTTCTAATCGATGTATTGTCCAGATAAACAAGCAAACGAAGAATACAAGATAACAGAAGTTGACTGGTTATAAAGAGGAAAAGAATGTACAGGAATGGGAGGTGGTTATGGGATAAAAATGATCAAACTGTATTATGCACAGGCATGAAAATGTCATAATTAGGCCCGTTATTCATAGAAGGCAATAAAATATTAAAATAACAAAGAAACAAATGCACTTGTGTAAGCTAGTTCAAAGTTTAGAAAATATATCTTACATAAATTTATATATAATTTTATGTAAATTTAAGTACAGCAAAGACTTGAGTTTAATGAGCTTACTAATTGCCAGACAGTGACTAAAATCCAACCCAAAGACTCTACCTTGGATTATAGATATAAATGGAGATCAATTCTGATATTTCCTGTTTCTATATTCCAGGTTATCAATCCTGTACATTATCCTCACAGGCTTTCCTTAGTTGCTTAATTATTCCCTCTATAAGTGCTCATCTACTAGAAAAGTAAACTATTTAGAAACTTCTACAAGAAGAGATTTGGCAAGGTTATCCTGTTTTTATTTTTACTTTTTTCTTATCAAAAGATATTTTTCAGAATCTTATCTGTGTACTTCTATAAATCTGTATTAGCTCAGTGTTTTGGTGATATAAATGATGATACTTAGAGTAAAATAAAACTTTTACAAAATATTCCAGGTGTGCTCTTCACTAGAAAGATACTGTGTACTTACATATTGGGTTACTTTCAAGTCATGATGCTTTATAAAAACTTTAACTTGTTGCTTCAAGGTAAAAAATGTTTAGAAAAGCCAATATGCCTAAGCTCAAATAATATTACTTTTACCATTACTATGCTACAGTATAGACAATTAGATGGATTTATAGAATCAAACATTTTTATACTGATAAGGAAACCATTATTTTCATTACCAGTAAAAATGCATATTATTTTTAAATAAAATGATATATTGAAAATATTGCAAAAAGGATTGCACATAAACTCTCTAAAAACTCACTTGTAGAAATTTTCCTAAAACAGACTACTTGAATAAACTAATCAAATAAAACTTTCTAACAAATTACTTGGTAGGTTGCATATAAAGCTTTTATTCCTGAATGACTGTATTAAATAGAATCTAAACTTGCTTCCTGGACAGTGACGGTAATACAATTTCTTGGCCACCAGTAAAATATTTCTGTGACATGTCTGTGTATGTTTGTGCCTGTGTGTAAAGTAGCAATTACTCTTTTACTTTAATGAGTATAATAAAGCTTAATGAAACATCTTAAAAATTAATTGAGTACTTTAAAATGTAAAACAAAGGAAAAGAAAGACTTGCCTACCAACGCAGACCAAACATTTGAAAAACAGTAAATGTCATGGTTGAATATATGATTCAGTATAAACCACTAGAATGAACACTAAGAAGGAAGTTGTACTTTTTTGAAAAATATAGCTTTATATTATTTATTTTTTAAGATGTTAATACCATTACATAATTTTCCCTTTCTTTTCTCTCCCTCAACCTTCCCATTTGTGCCTCTTTACTCGCTTTCAAATTCATGGCCTATAGTTTTCATTAATTGTTGTTAAATAAATGCATATTCATATATTACATGATTATGTATGTGTATATATGCATATTTTCATGAATCTTTATTCCTAAATATATAATTACAAAACTTCTCAGTCAGAAAATGTTACTTTTTTGTATGTTCTCAAAGCTGAACCTTTGGTTTTGAAAATCACTTGGTATGGCCTTCCCTGGGGAAGACTATTTCTCCTGTTCTTGGCGTTTGTATGTTTTCTGAAATTCATTGTGTAAGCTTCAGTGATGTGCTCATTCCCTGATCCATATTAGCTAGACTGCTGTTGTCTGTATTCAGCATATGCTTACCCAATCATGTTGATGGGACATTATGCTTGCAGCTTCTGACTTTCATAGGAGATATAATCTCAAAACAAACTCCCTATTTCTTTGTCTTTGGCATTCTTCATGTCTCATCATCCAAAATGACCACTAAGCCTTAACTGTAAGAGTTTTATAGTAGTTGTATTCTTTTGGACTGAGATCCACAACTCTCAGGTTTTTTTTGGTTAGCATTTTCTGTGGTGGTATTCTGTGCTACAAAGATAAGATTCCTTGAAGAAAATGAGAATTACACTCATTTGTAGGTCTAAGAACAAATATTTATAGTGTAGTTATAGCTTATGTTGCTTTAATAAAATGGTGGTTTACACATCTTTTCTGATATTCGTTCTTCACTAGATCTGGGTAGTTGGCTGGGTTTCCAGTACCAGACCAGATTTCCTTCTTATTGTCCAATAAAAGGGCTGTTATGTAATAGCACTGCACCCTTGCAGTTGGAGCAACATTTTGGTATTGTGATTCATGTTTACCACAGCTGTGTAGGACTGTTGGTTGTTTTCCTTTTTCAGACGCTTGATTGGTGCCTCTGTTATTATTAAAGCTGGTCTTCAGGAAAAAGAATATCACATCAGTTCCAGATCAGTATATAGGCCTTCTTCCCCCTTAATAAATTAAAAAAAATGGCATTCACAAGACTATACAATAAATGTACAGCTCACAGATTCATAAAGTCAGACCCACAAGTGAACAACTTATGGGGCACCACTTTTACAGAGCTACAGGAACACTTGGCTTTTGGAAAAGTCACTTTCATATCTGTGGAAACCTTGTGAGAACATGATTCTCCCGTCAAAGCGGGATTCATTCCCAAAACACCTCAGCAGTGGAACATCTCTATATGGTCAGATCAATGGAATGACCTTTCCATTCCCCCAACTATGAGGCCTTAGAGTGACAACATTCACTCTTTATTCTAACAGTCAAAATTTTATAGAGTCAATCTCAATAAATTACCTGCTAAACAGACCACATTGAAATTTCTATAGAAGACAGACACTGAGCAGGAAAGCACTGTGCCTCACTTTTAATAACAAACAAATCTGGGTGTCCCCAAAACCGGTTGTCACAAAAGAGATTGAGTGATAAGAATAGAGAAATCCAGAATTCAGGGACATTTAACAACTTTATCTAATGGTTTGTAATATCACCTATTTCCCCTTGAAGGTTGGCTCTATCCTGGGTCATATCACCTGTTCTGTAATATTGTTTTGTTAGGTTCTACTTGACCTTTTCATGAAATTGCTTACATAGTATTTCCAGTGGCCAACATACAGGGTGGGGCTATTTAATATTCCCTGTGGGTAGATCCTCCATTGATATCTCTTAGTAGGCTAAGAATTATAAGTAGGCGCTATGAAGGCAAATTTTTCGCTGTCATTTTCTTGTAAAGTTTTATGAAAAACAATCTTTTAAATCCATAACTATAAGAGGCCATCCTTTAGGTAATAGGGAAGGCAAATGAATATCAGATTGTAGAGGGCCCATTGGTTGAATTACCTTATCAACAGCTCTTAGATCTGTCACTACTCTCCATTTTCCAGATTTTTGTTTTAACACCAAATATAGGAAAATTCAAAGTGCTGGTTTGGCACCCAACATGATGGACTAAATCCACTTAAAAACCTGAGAGGGCTTAAAAAGGAAAGAGAGAGAGTTTGACACAGCTTTTTGCTGTTTGCTGTTGGTGTGCCGCAGAGAAAATTTCCTGACTCAGCAGCTGAAAAAAAAAAAAGCTGTGCGGTTTTAAAACATGGCTTCCTGGGCTGTACCACCAGGGCAAACTTTGGCTATAAAGCATTTTAATGACATTTGTGGTCCTGAATGTTTGTGTACCCACTTGGGGTTGGGAACAAAGTACCTGAGACCATGCCTGTGGCTTGGCGCTTCCTGCCTGGGCAGGCAGCAGGATCAGGTTACTAGGTGTGCAAAAGCAAGAGAGCATGGCAGATTTCTGCCACCATACAAAGAGATGTTTCCAGGTTGCAGCAGTGCCCTGCATGGCAGATTTGTCTGTAACTCAGAAAGAAAGTGTTTATGTGCTGCACGTTCATTCTCAGAGTTAAAGTGCTGAGCAAAGCTCCTGCCTGGTGGCCCCAGAGCTAGCAGAAATGGTACATCCACCATTTTGAAATTGGAGAGAGGTGGAGCCAACATCCAGAGCTGTTTAGCATGTTAAAAGCTCTTCAAGACAATAGAGAAATAAGCACAATGCAATAAGACAGATACAGAAATAAAAGACCTCTAAATGGTTCACGATGTTAGATAGAGCACATAGGCTTGGTAGAGAAAAGATAAGAGTATACGGAGTCATAATATAAAGTTAATTCTTTACACAAAGGGTGAAGTCTTTAAAGAGACAGAGTACAGATAGTTATAGATTAAAAAAATAAAGAAAAATAAGCCATGTAAAAATGGAAAATTCACAGATAGTCTGGATTATGTGTATTATTGTGTTTTCTTTAAATTTTTTGACTGTGAGGGAGCGAAGTACAAAGAGACATTTCATTGTATGGGATAAGCTAATCCAGCATGTATGTTCTAAAGGTATCATGACTTCCAAATTTGGGTCTAAGGATATGGTTCTTTGGAAAAGAGGTTCTTCTTTTGTTTGCACAGAAGATAAGAACCTGTGGATTGCTTCTAGACCAATGTGGTATGATAGACCACGCCCTCCTGAAAGGTCACCTTGAACACCTTCAGAAAATTACTTCAATCAACTGGAGACTGAGATGAACCTAGAACATAGGATACACCATAAAAGACCTGATTAACAGCGCCCCCATTCAGCACAAAGCAGTTTGGAGAGAAATAACTGCACCGATATTCCCAAATATTGTTTATAAATGTTCTTTTACATTTAAAGGGAGATATGATCTAGATATGAATAATTTGCATTGGTATGGATTTTGCTTTATTGATATAAATTTAAGGTCAATCTTGTTATATGTATTTCTGCTCTTGATTAAGGTATTGTGATTGTGTAGTTCAATTAAAATGTAATGTATAATTAGGAAATATAGTTTTGGTAGACTGCAACTTCTGACAAGCAGGGCCCTACAAGTGTTGTATTTTTTGATGTCAAGCTAACTTATTAAGAAAAAAAAATCATTGACCTGTCAGAATCTCTACAACATGACCAAGATTCAACTGTTAAATAAAAGATCTGCTCCAGCAGTTGAAGAGCAGAAGGTGGGAGAAGATGAGTAAGGAAGTTAGGACCCTGAGGGGCTGGTCCACCTACTGAGACAGTGTGCCTGAACTAATGGGAGCGCACCAATCCAGCTGGACTGGGACTGAATGAGCATATGATCAAACCAGACTCTCTGAATGTGGCGGCGAAAGTTGGCAGACGGAGAACCCATCAACAATGACACCAGGACCTATCTCTTCTGCATGTATTATCTTTTTGGGAACCGAGTCTTTTTGGATGCACTCCTTCCTAGGCCGGGAGGGAGGGGGGGTGGGCCTTGGACTTCCAACAGGGCAGGGCACCATGCCCTCT
>PVIU01022448.1:0-29368 GCA_004026605.1 Ondatra zibethicus
TTCCTTATGCCCGCTGCTTCTTGTCTCCCTCCCTCCCTCCCTTCTTCCCTCCCTCCCTTCCTCCCTCCTCTTCCTCGCTCCCTCCTCTCCCTCTACTCTTTCTCCCTGCCTCCCTGCCTCCTTCCCTCCCTCCCTCCCTCCTCTTCTCTCCTTCCTCCTTCTCTCTCTCTCCTTCCCATCTCTCCTGGCTACCCCACCTCTTGTTTCAGGGCTGGGAACTGAACCCAGGGCCTTGCACATTCTAGACCAGTGCTTTTCTGACTGCCTATATCACCTTTTCTTTTGAGACAAGGTTTCTTTAGGTTGCACAGTATGGCCTTGAACTCTTTCTGTAGTTCAGGAAGCCTTGAACTTACCACCCTCCCACCTCAGCCTGCACCACCGCACTGTTACTCTGTTCTCATCTTTAGACCCTAAACATGTTTTCCCAAAGTCTGCAATCTTTTCAGTGGAGGAGCCTGTGATGGTCCAGACTCATCCCCGAGGGACCTTGGAGATGGGACACTCTGTGGTGAACCACCCACATCTCCTATACCCTGTTGTGGCATAAGAAGCAAAGACTATGGCAGAGGCATGTCATAGACTCTGTAGTCAGAGAGACTGGGGCTTAATTAACCACTCAACCTTGGGAGAATGATGAGTATCACCCGGCTCATTGTCAAAGTGGAGGTCATGGTCCTCCAGCCTGGTGGCCTTGGGGGGAAGGCCTACTGGGATAAGGAACATGTGTGCACTGTTTGACATGGTGTCAGCATGTGTGATCATCGGGCAGATGCAAGCTGCTGTCATTCTTGCAGGAGCTGAGGGAGGATGAAGGCAACCCCTTTTCTGACCTGTAAAGTTCAGAAATGCTGTCTTCTGCATCTTGGAAACCCCTGCAGGCTGCTTTATCCTCCTGCTCCCCATGGAACAGCACTGACCCATTTGGATCAGGACTAGGCTGGACAGGTCCTTCTGCCCTTCCTCCCTGGGTTTTTCTTTACACACCAGTATTCTATTTGTGGGCCACCCAGCAGGAATTCTTATTCAATACACATTTTCTTCCCTGAGTGGTCCTGCTCTTGTCCTCTGCGTCCTGCTTCCTGTCCCCCATGCCTGGCCTCTATGCCAGCTCCCAGCAGCTGGCAGGAAGTGTTTCTTTCTCTTCTTAATGGCCTGGAACCTCCCAAATGAGGACCTTCCTAACCAGAAGGATCGAAGCTTCTGATTCATATTCTAGTCACGCTGTAAAGGGGAAAGAAGATAAAGGGATAAAGAAAATGCCAGCGTTTCTGTGGGCTCATTCCAGCATTTCTCCAATGAGGAGAGTGCGTCCCTCCAAGCCAGGGAAGCTGACCTTAGGATTTGGCCCGTTAGCTTTGGGCCATGTGGTCTCAGACCAGTGTGCGCACTTGTGAGACCTGCACAGTCCTGTCACCTAACAGGATATGTGTCACTCAAATAAGAAAGACACTTGAGTCAATGGAAATATTAACATCTCAGTGAGGGTGGGGTCTAAGTTCATGACAGCTTCAGGGGAAGGCTCAAGAATCCCTATCTATAACTCCAAACTCTTAGAGAAGGAGGGCAATCATGGGTAATTCAATAAAGACCACGGGGCAGACAGGCAGGCAGCTCCGTGGTCAGAACTCTAGCTCAGTGTGCCAAGGGGAGGATCCAGGAGGAAGACATCTTATATTTTAAAACATTATGTATGCATATATGTAGGTATGTATGTGTGATTTTGAGACAAGCTTTCACTATATCACCCTCGTTGGAGTTGGCCTCAACTCAGTATTCTTTTGCTTTTGTCTCCTAAGTGCTGAGATTACAGGCATGTCATCATGCCTGGCTTAGGCTTAGGAAGTACATATCTGTCTGTCTGTCTGTCTGTCTGTTTGTCTGTCTATTTATTTGACAGGTCCTTACTATGTAGACCAGGCTGGCCTTGAACTTATAGACATCTGTCTGCTTCTGCCTTCCAAATATTGGGCTTAAAGGGGTACATACTTGCATCCAGCCTGAGGAAGTGCATTTTGAAAATAAATATGTTTATTTATTTATATTTAGAAATAGGATCTCATTGTATAGAGCAGGCTGGGGTTGAATTTACAATCCTCCTGCCTGACCTCCAAGTGCTGTTTGCTACAATGCCTGGCTTAGGAAATATGTTTTAAATCGGCGCCATAGAAAATGCATGCTATCTTGCAGTATCTGTTCCCCTCCTTCTTCCACAGCAACATGACCCTAGAATGAAGGCTGCAGTTCTGTGGAATAATGCTTACAGCGATGTCCACACGGGCCCCCTCTCCGTGCACACACAATGCTGGGATGTGACTTTGTAATTTCTATTTTGAGGTAGGATTAACGCATTCAGATCAGCCTTGATACTTTCTTTGGCCAATCTCATAGCACAGTCAGTCTATCGGAATCCTGCCCACCCTCTGCATGGACAAGAGAGAGCCAGGCTTCTGGGAAATGAAAGCCACAGGAAAAGACAGCAAGGGTCCCACTGGGAGCCTCGAGCCATCACTGTGCCCACCCCTCCCTGAGAGGGACCCGCTGAAGGATGGGATGCACAAAGATGCTGGACTAAGTCCCACAGAGGTTGCCAACCTCCAAAGCCTCCCACCAAGTGAAGTTGTACTGTGGTTTAAGATGCTTGTTTGTGACACAGTGAAAACAAGCAATTCCTATGTAGCTAGGCGTGTCTATGTGACTGAGTTTCTGTAAAGAACAAAACAAGCACGAAGAGTGGTTTCTGGAAGTTTTCTTACCAGAAAGAGGCACAGTTTTCCTTTCATTTTATCCCTGCTAGAGAGAGCTGTAGTAGCTGGGGCTCCAGCAGCCTTCCTGGACCATGGAGTGAAAACAGGGTGGGAGACATCCATGGCAAAACAACAAGAGGATCTTTTTCCTCTGGAGCCATGAGTGGCGTTTTTGCATAATCTTTACAACTATTAGGCAAAAGGGAGAAATAAAATTTTACCCTGTGTAGGCATTTTTGTTTTGATTCAAAATTATACAGATGTTTAGGAGTTAGAAAAATAGGAATGGTAGATAGAGACATTTTTAGCAGAGTGACATGTCAGCTGAACTATGTTGTGGGGAAAGGAAACTTGTGGGCACTGTGTGGACCATTGTGAATGACTCCCTATGAGAAGCAAAGGGCACTCAGACTGAGAAGACTTTGGTAGTGTGATTTCCCCACTGTATCAGTCAGATATGGCTAGAGTTAAGCTACGTGACAAACATCCCCCCAGATTCTGCTTACAACAATTCTTCCTCTCGCTCATGGGCCAGCATGTAGGCTGTGGTTCTGCAGAGCTTTGTTGTCTCAAGCCAGCTTCACTCTCGGCCACGGGGTGGTCTAAATCTGCTCTCCATGTTGCTCAGTGGTGTCTAGAATTTGCTGCTCCTCTGACGGCTGGAGAAAGGCCATGGAGTTGAGTCAAAGCTCAGAGGCACAGGTGAAGCCTCTGGCCCAGTGGTTCCCAATCTTCCTGATGGCTGTGACCCTTTAATACACTCTAATACCCAACAACATGAGGTTGTGGTGACCCCCAACTATAAAATTATTTTTGTTTCTACTTCATAACTGTAAACTGTGCTACTGTTAAGAATCATAATGTAAACATCTGATATGCAGGACATCTGAAATGCGGCCCCAAAGGGGTTGCGGCCCACAGGTTGAGAACCACTGCAAGTCTAGCCCAATTTATCTGGTAGTGGGACTCATGTGGTGGCAGCTGACATCCTCAGGTCTGAGCATGTGGTCCACCCTGGTGGGACAATGGCAAAGGTACAGACTGTGCAGTTTTACTGAGGGAGGAGGGGCGAGCTGGGCATGATGCTGCGGTCTGCTATGATCCAGGAAGGCAGCAGGTGTCTGAATAGTTCTTCCATTTTCTCCCTGATGGATGCACAGCAAGGCACTGTGTTTCTTTTCTTTGAAGCAGGGCCTCACTGTGTAGCACAGGGATCACCTTGAACTCACATCCCTCCTGCCTCTGCCTCTGAACGTACCACCACACCAAGCCACATTTCCTTTTGTTTAAAATTTCATTTAAAAATTCCAAGTGCACACATTTTTTAAAAAAAGTTCAAGTACAAAAACAAATGATGAACCAGTGTAAATATTGTTGGTTTCTGTTTCCTTCCTCAGAGCCAAATGTTACCTTTTCCTTTCAGGAGCAGACACATAACCTAATACTTGCATTTCAGTTTAAAATTACAAAATATTGCCTCCTGGGTCCACCTCATTCTGTTTAATGGCTGCATTATTTTGTGTGCAAGGGTTGAATCAGGGCCATGTTGAGAGACACTGGATTGCTTCCTTTCCTCATGCTTAGAGCTAAAGTTAAATTAAGCCTCCCAGAGCCTTTATTGTTATGCTCATGCCTATGTGTTTCAGGAGGCTGAATCCCTAAATCAGAAATGGCTACATCCAGGTATACACATCGCTTATGTAGCTAGTGACCTTCTACTTCAAAAACATTTTATTCTTGTATTTGTGTGTGTGTGTGTATTAGTGCATGTGCTTGCGAGTCTTCTGGAACTCTATCCACCATCTTTGAGGCAGAGTTTCTCATCGGCTTAGAGCTCATCCTTGTGGCTAGACTGTCTGGCCATCAAGCCCCAGGAATCCTCTTGTCTCTGCCTCCCCAGCACTGGGAATGCAGGTGTGTGCGATCATACCTGGAGTTTTTAAGCACTTTATCAACTGAACTGTCCCCCAGCCTCCCAAGAATCTTTGAGGCTCATCCTTTGAAACTTGACGCCTGGTCCCCACCGGCACTACAGAAAGGCCTTTGCAGCCCAAACCACCCATTAATGAGACTGGAGGAGAAGCTGCGGACAGTCGCGGTGTTCACAACTGCTCTTTCGGAACTCTGTGCTGCAAGTCGGATGATTTACCGCTCCAGGAGATGCCAGTAAAAAATGTGCACAATACCCTTTGATTTGATCTGTTTTCGCTGTAGCACCTAAATATTTAGGGCAAATAGAAAATAGTTCTGATTTACAGTCCCTATAAAAATTTTAAACAACCTAATAGGGCATTTGATCATGGAATTGCTTGAAATAATGTTGGCAGCAGTCAGCCATATTTCTTCTAAATGGCCTGAAACTTCCCTGCAAACCCCCAAACATGGATTTTTTCCCTGATAATAACAATCTTATTAATAAAAGAATGATTTTTCTCCACTGATCCTCGGCAGCTGTGTTCTGGGTGCCTTTGTTCAATAAAGGTAGAGATAATAGCAGTCAGTAGAAAGAAAATGGGGCCGGATTCCCGGGAGAAGCGGTTGGAAACACATCTTTTATTAAATCACATCAGATTGTGTTTTCATGTTTACTTTCTTTTATTTCACGAGCCACAGTTGTATCTACTACTTTGGGGAGCCTTGGGTCACAGTTTTGTTCTGCTTTTCAAAGCCCCAAGACTAGGGGTCCTGGCGCCCTCGAGGTTAAATGTTGTGTGATCAACCAGTGAGGAATTTGCCATAATGAGTGGTCACAGTGTGCTTTGCTGAGCCTGGCTCTATTCTACCCCTGAGGACCGAGGAGGCTGACTTCTGAATATGCTCAAAGAACAGTAGGCAACCACACTGCATTCTGCATTCATGACTTCTCTCTCTCTCTCTCTTTCTCTCTCTCTCTCTCTCATTTATCTACCTACTCACTTATCTTCTAATCTGTGCATGTACACATCTACCTGTGATGGCTAATCTTGGCTGTCAGCCTCACCTACCTGGGTGAAGGAATCTCAATTGAAAGTATTGCCTCCATCAGATTGGCCATGGGCATGTCTGTGGGGCATTTCCTGATTGCTGATTGGTGCAGGAGGCCCCAGACTGTGGGTGGGACCATCCCTATGTAGATGGGCCTGTGTTGTATAAGAACATGAGAGCACGAGTAAGACAAGAAGCAGTGTTCATCTGTGGTCTCTGCCTCAGTTCCTGCTTGAGTTCCTGCCCTGACTTCCCTCAGCAATGGACTGTGTGACCTAGATGTGTAAGTTAAAACCCTTGAACCTCCAAGTTGTTTTTGGTCTTCCAGGTACACACCACTGTACCTGGCTCCTTCTTTGAACAACACTCCTGGTTTCCTTTGAGGACCTGTGTTTAGGCCTCAAGTGACCCCATGGCTTGATCTGTAGCCAATATAGGGGACAGCAAGACCCAGATCTTGCCAATCATCAAACTGGGTGATCAGAGCCAGGGAAAACCCTGGGCCTTCTGCGACAATTATTAGGAAAGCAAATCTGTTTATTTTTATTACCATTCCCGAAAGAACAAAAACTTGCCTTTCCACAAAGAACACCTTTTGAAGGAAGACAAAATCAAGGAACTACGTTGATATGGAAAATGTCAGATGCCTGTTAATGTCTCTTAAAAACCCAAGTCTGGCCAAGACTGAAGTCAAACCCATCAGCTATGGGAACTAGTGAGTTTTAACACTTCTGTACCACTTGATTTGACATGGGTTCCTGCTACTTCCTCCAAAAAATGCTCAGCATGTGTGTTTTCCAACTTGTATCAGTCTCATGGTAAGAGCAGTGTAGTCAGGACCCATGGTATAACACCCAGGGCAATACCCTGGGTGTGTAACACTCAGGCATATGTGAGTGAGGGTGTCTTAGAGGTGTAGCAGAGGAGGGAACACCCAACTGAATGTGGGAAGCATCATTAGAGCCTAACCCTGAGTCAAAGGAAAAGGAGGAGGAGAAGTCAGAGGATGTCAGCATTCTCCACAGACCAAACCGCTCTGCCAATGTGCCTTCCCGCTGGTGGACTGGACCACCCGGACTGGGAACCAAGATCAACCCTCCCTCCCTAAGGTGCTTTTGATCAGATATTTGGTCCCAGCAGTGAGTCACACCTTGTCTGGTTCCTTCTGTGTGTGCATAAGTGTTTGTGTGCTCTCTCTCCTCTCTCCCTCCCTCTGGAGTACGTGTATGTGTGAATGTGTGTGTATGAGTGAATGTGTGTATATGTGTGAATGTGTGTGTGTGAGTGAATGTGTGAATGTGTGTGTATGCATAAATGTGTGTGTGTATGAGTGAATGTGTGTGTATGTGTGAATGTGTATGTATGCATGAATGTGTGTGTGTATGCGTGAATGTGTATGTGTACGAGTGAATGTTTGTGCATGTGTGAATGTGTGTGTATGAGTGAATGTGTGTGTGAATGTGTGTGTATGAGTGAACGTGTGTGTATGTGTAAATGTGTGTATGTGTGAATGTGTGTGTATGAATGAATGTGTGTGTGAATGTGTGTGTATGAGTGAACGTGTGTGTATATGTAAATGTGTGTATGTGTGAATGTGTGTGTATGAGTGAATGTGTGTGTATGTGTAAATGTGTGTATGTGTGAATGTGTGTATGTGTGAATGTGTGTGTATGAGTGAATGTGTGTGTATGTGTGCACACATGTGCGCAGACACATTCATGCCATGGTGAGTGTGGAGGTCAGAGCACAGCCTCAGGTACTGTTCCTTGGCTTCACCTTACTCGAGCCCTTGCTGCTCTGCATGCTCCCATTTATTTTGCCACAGGAGCATCGGGCTTACAGAGCATGCACCGACTCTGGCTTTACTCCAGTTCTGGGGATCCAAACTCAAGTTCCCACTCTTAGCCATGAGTGCTTAATGCACTGAGCTCTCGGGCCAGCCCTGACACTTGTTCTTTTTATAGACTAGACACAGGGTGCAGTATCTGATCAAGCAGCATTAATTTAACTTATAAAACAAAGAATGGTGTTATTATCCCTGTGTGTAAGAAGAGGTTCAGGGAGGCTGAGTAGTTCCCCTAGTATCAGGGAACTGGGCAAGAGCAGACACAGATGCCGCCAGCTCAGTCCCTAGTGGCTCTTTGTCCAACTTCCCAGCCTCTGACATTGGCATTTAATGTATCGTCTGGTTGGTCTGTACCTCTCTCACCTGTAAGCTCCCTGGATCCATGTATTCAGTGGCATTTTGGAATCTCTAGTCCATATTCCAGAGTCTTACATGAAATATACTTCCTACTGAATAAAACCTTTATAATGACATGTATCTTCTTCCCATTTTATACATGAGTGAATTTAGGCTCAGGACTGTTAAATAAATGACCATAGGTCAGGGGCCGGCATTTGTCATATATCACCTTGTGACCCTAAATGGAAATTAAGAAAGATACTCTGGGCTGGAGAGAAGTCTCAGAGGTTAAGAGCACTGACCGTTCTTGCAGAGGACCTGGGTTCAATTCCCAGCACCCACCTGGCAGCTTACAACTTACAACATACACATACACTCCAGTTCCAGGGGGCAGGACACTCTCACACAGATATACATGTAGGCAAAAAAAACACCAATGGCCTAAAAAAAACCCGTACACACACACACACACACACACACACACAAACACACACACACACACACACACACACTAAAGATATTCTACAGGTTAGGGGACTCTTCAGGATTTTCATTCACTTTCACATAGGTAGGTATATTGATCAGCTTCGTGTTACTACAACAAAGTCTATGAAGAAACTAACTATAAAGATAAAAGGGTTGTTTGTTTACTTAGGCAGAGTCTTGATATGTAGCTCAGGCTTTATCATGAGTCTGTGACCCCTGCCCCTACCTTGTCAGTGCTGGAATTACGGTCATGCACCACTATACCCAACTGAGCAAAGGTTTATTTGGCTCCTATTTTGGGGGGTTTGGTGTTCAAGAGCGTACTGTAGGCCTAGCAAGGGTCAGTAATGGACAAAGTGACACAGATGGCAGTAGAGAAAAATATGTGACAGAGCACAGGACTCACAGAAGAGGAACGGAGCAAGGTGGACCAGGGTTCCACAGCCTGTCTTAAGGTAACACCCCCAATAACCTCAGGGTTGTCCATAAAACTCTATCTACGTAAGGTTCACAGGGCCTCCCCAAAGTGGCAGCCTGGGAACCAATCCTAAGACATGGGTTCTATGTACTCTGGGGGGACATCTAATATCTGGACCTTAGCAATAGATTTTATGAAAACATGGAAATAATTTTCTACATTTTTGAATGGAGACAGTATTAGGCTGGCTTACCAAGCAGAAAACAGCACAGACATTTTCATGCCAAGAAGCCGTAACTATGTTCTAGTGTCTATATTTGAGCTCCTTATAACTTGTAAGCAGGCAGGGCATTGCTTAATGGTGCTGGACAAAGCTTTTATGGAAACAAGTCCAGTGGGGAAATCATTTATGGAAAACGAAATGATTGTTTTATAAATCTGAGCTGTATATGTTCATTTCTTACTCTCTGTGCCTTGAGACCTTGGGCACACGGGCTATGGAATCCAGATGACTTTGCTCAGCATTTGAAGCACGTTAAGGAACACTCTCTCTTTGTGGAGAGAGGGTGAGTGGGGCTGTCTCAGCAGCAGCAGCAGCACTGTGGGGTGGGGCTGACATCTTGAAAGGGCACATGCCGGAGAATTGTCTCCCAAGGCAGGAAATCCAGTCTGGTTTCCCATACAGCTCTCCTTAGTTGAAAGCACTGACATTCTGTCGAGTTAATGATGAGCTTCCTAATCATCGTTCCTTCTAACGCCAAGACTGGCTAAAAACACAAGGAGAGAAAAGGACAGGAAGCAATCTGCAGCCCTTAGGGTCCCCAGGGTGGCTTTTGAAGAAAGTCACACAGCTGCAAGCCTCCTGGCTGCTGACACCTTTGGAGTAGTCTATGTCAGATGAATAAGTTTCCTGAAAGATAAAACATCAACTTAAAATAGCACAAAAATTTCAAGAGATCCCTTTTAAAGAGACGACTATACTACAGTCACCCTGATGGTCTCATAGAAGCATCTAGGTATGTTATTAAAATTCATTGCTATGGAGCCAAGACTGTATGTGATTTAGCCTCTTACACTCCCATCCATCCATCCATCCATCCATCCATCCATCCATCCATCCATCCATCCATCCATCCATCGTCTGTCCATCTTCTATCCACATATCTATTATCTACCTACTCACCCTTCATTAGTTCACCCACCTACCCACCCAGCCACCATTTACGCACCTATGTGTGCATTTATTCATCTGTCTACCCACCCACCCATTCATGCACTCATCTACCTACCCACCTGTCATTTATCCATCCATTATCTAACCACCCATATATTCATTTATTAATTGTTTATACAATTACTCAGTGATTTATTCTTCCACCCTTCCATCTACCACCCATTCACTCAGGCAGCCACCCACCTGTCATCTAGCCACCCATTATCTACCCACCCATTTATTTATTCATTCATTTATCTATACAGCTGCTCATTGATCTATTCATCTACTCACCCAACCACCCATCTATCCATAACATTATTTATATATCTATTCACCTTCCCACCAATATATCCATTCTTCTATCTGCCCATTTAATTGTTATCTACCTATGTGTACATCTATCCACCCCACCCATTCATCTATCTATCTATCTATCTATCTATCTATCTATCTATCTATCTATCTATCTATCTATCTATTCATCTTTTACCTACACATCTACCCATTTATTTCTTTAACCCCCTATCCATCTACCCATCTTCCCTTCTACCCATCCACATACCCATCTGCCCCATCCATTCAAGCATAGATAATACAGTGACATTATTTTAGAGCTAACAGTACCAGTTCTCAGGAAATTCCATGGCTTCATTTTTTTATTATAATATGATTTTAGGAGGCAAATTTACTCTCGAGTTTTGTTACAGTGGAGAAATATGTAGTATTGCATTTATATAGATTTTTGACTATTGTGTAACTGTACACTAGGTGTTGAAAATTGTATGACTCTTATTCGGGAAAAGATAGTCTAAGGTACAAGCTGCTGCATCATGTGAAATGATGGGCTGCGAGAAACAGTTTTTGTTTAGGTTTTGTTTTTCATTAAAAGCTGTGAAATTGTTGGGCTCAAGTGGTTATTTTGCTTGGTCAGGTGTTGCTAGCCAGCTAAAAATAAGTCTGTGTCAGTGAACAACTTAGATCCTGAGAAAACATGGATGCGAGTGAAAGAATTGAATATGTCTGCACTTTGTTTTGCCACCCCACCGAGGCTGGAACACATGCTGGTGAGAGTGCAGCCTGCAGAGGCACCCGGCTCCAGTCCCAATCCCTCTTCCTAGCTAACTTGCTCTGTAACCTGGGCTAACTTTCTTTCCTTCTATGACAATTAATTTTAAATGTCAACTTGCCACAAGTTAGACTGCCTTGGGAAGAGAATCTCAACTAAGTGATCTTTTTCATCTGTAGGCTTGTCAGGTCGGGGATTACTGTGCTTGTTCATTGAGGGAGAAGGATGCAGCCCATTGTAGGTACCACCATTTCCTACACAGGGGGTCCTGAACTACACTGGACGGATGGAAGCTAGCAGAAAGGAAGGGCATGCATCTATTCTCTTTCTGCTCTTGGCTGTGGATGTGATGTGACTGGGTGTTGGAGCTCCTGCCGTGACTTCCCCTCAGTTACGGCCCAGATCTGAAATTGTGAGCCAAATGAGCCCGATCCTCTTCCTCTTCCCTTTGTTGCTTTTTATCACAGCTGTTTCTGTGATAAAAGAAAGCTAGAACATCTTCTCTGAGGTTCAGTTTTCAAGCTTGTGAAGTCTGCTGAACGGCAGTGCCTCACAATGCCACTGTGAAAATCAAATGTGATAATGTAATGAACTATAATTTCCCTGCTTTTTGGGGATGCAAACTCGGTATTTCAAGGGTGCAGAATAGATTTCTTACTGATCTGAGAGAGGTCCTCACATTTTTGTTATGTTTTCTCTTCTATTCCCATATCCTCTTTAACCTTTCCACGCAAAAACATTCTAACATATATAATACACATTCTCCCAGTTTCCTTTCATGTTTATTTAGATATATGTAAATATTGATAAAATATGCAGTTATCTTCCTTTTTATCATTTACATAAATGGTTTGAGGCAGAAAAGAAACCCTCCATTTCCCCCACTCAGTATATTTTATAAATCTTCTAAGGTTGCCGTATGTAAATCCAAGTCATTAAATTCTAGCGGCGACTCAGAAGTCACCATGTGCAGGGACCACCATTTGCTTATCTGTTTCCCTAGTGATGATCTTATGGGGACATCAGTCTTTGCTGTCACATCTCAGACAGTGCTGGATGGCCTTATGCATGTGTGTGCATGATGGTTTTGCAGGAATTTCTCTGGGTACCTTTCCAAGCTCAGGGTCTCTGAGTAAAAAGGTTGCTAATTGCATGGGGGATGGAGAACTTGTATTTTTTTTTTTTCTCTTTGGTTTTAGAGACAGGGTTTCTCTGTAGCTTTGGAGCCTGTCCTGGAACTAGCTCTTGTAGACCATGTTGGCCTCGAACTCATGGAGATACCACCTGCCTCTGCCTCCCGAGTGCTGGGATTAAGGCGTGTACCACTATTGCCCGGCGAGAACTTGTGTCTTGGAGTGGCTGTTGGGTTAAACTTTTTAACACTTGATGTTTCTAACTTTATAATATTTTGCAGATCTGCTGTCTGTTTCGGGGTTATTTGAATTTGCTTTGTGGTGATTGTGAGGGAGGCTGGGCATCTTGTCATCTACTTCTACCCATTAGATTTCCTCATCTACTTGTTTTCTTCTAATTGGCTTTGCCCAATTGCTTCTCCTTTGAGTTTCCTGGGTATTTCTTGTTATTTTGCAAGCATTTCTCTGGATAGAGGAGCAAGCTGAGTCTCAGATGCTGTATTGAACACCTCACTGTCTACCAATGTGTTAAGTGTGTAGATGAAGTCCCTCTCTGAGAAGAAACCCAGGCTTTAATATTGCAAAGCACTTCCTGTTTCCTATTTATGATTTCTTCTTTTGAGGTCTTGCTTTAGGGACCTGTCCCAGTTCATTAATTCTTTCTTTCTCCCTTTCTCCCTTTCCTTTTCACTATCACCTGCACCTTTCAGATGAGGAGACAGAGGCTTAAAGAGGCTGGATGTTGTGCTCAAGTGATACATCAGCTGTGATAAGAACTCAGTTATCTCATCCCAGAACCATCTGTGCTGCTGAGGATGACCTTGAATCCCTTGACCTTTCTGAGTGCTGGGACGACAAAGGTGAGTCACCACACCTACTTTACTGGTGCTGTGGATTGAACCCAGGGATTCCTGCCTGCTAGGTAAGCATTCTACTTACTGTGCCACACCCTTACCACAAGAATTTAGGTCTTTTGACTCTTAATAGATTTAGGAATATTCTCAATCACCTCTAGGTTGGGAGATCCTTAAGGGTGGAAGCTATACCTTATGTAACTTGTAGCCATCATACCTGGCCAATAAGTGTTAGAAGAATGAACATACAAATACATTTTTTTTGTTGTTGTTGTTATAACTTGAAAATAGCTCTCATGGAAAAGCCAGGTACATTGCATCTCCTTTCAAAGTGTTTTGACAGCATCCCACAGAGGTGTCCCATGACAAAATCCATCTTCTGGGTGTGGCTTTGCACCCATTTGTCACAGGGGTAGCAGGTGATGATGCTTCTGCAAAGGCCATCTTGCCTCCTGAATTCTTTTAAACCCACAGGAGGAAGGAACTGAGAGGAAAAGCCAGAAGACACTTTAGAACCACCATCTTGGTGCCTCTGGGAGCAGTATACACCCAACCTGTAAATCAGGTTCAATCTCTATCTAGTTAATATGAAGCTTTGGGGGGGGGGTGCCTGCTTCTCTGTTAGCATACTGAGTACTGATGTCTGGTCATTGGGCATCTCAATGATGCGCTCTATAAATCCTCTCAGCATTTGTGTGGGTAGTGCACCTTGGAAAGCTGCCTAAGTACCTTGAAGGTCTCTGTCCAGCCCTGGCCTTGAATCTCAAGAAGGCCTGGAGATGCTTGGCACTCTTGAGTGAATGTCATGTTGTTACTGTGATTTGAGTCTGTTCTGCCTGCCTGGCAGCTCTTACAATGACAGGGCGAAAGGCTTAGGTAAAGGACTCTCTGGTTTTGTCATTCTTGGGAGTCTTGACGCCATGGGAGGGACTGTGCCTCAGGGCTTTCAAGCGGCAGAATGGGATCTACACGCCTGGTCCATCCAAGCTGTTTCCTGGAATTGAGAGTCTTGAGGGAGGACAGACCCACTGTCACGAGTGGAAACTGAAGCTGTTCTTTGCTTTCTTGTCTGTTGATGGGTTTCTTCTCCCTGGGTCCTTTTCACCTCCATGACCTTCCAAACTCCTTTACAACAAAGGCTTTTGCAGCAGGCGTTTAAACACCCATTGGCTACGTGAGCGTAGATAGCACATGACCATTCTATTACTTTTAGTTTTTGAAAGTTTATTTTTCAAAAGATTAAAAATAGAACAACCATATGATCTGGATGAGAAACTTCTGACTATCTGTCCAAAGGAACCTAAGTCACCACGCCATGGAGATACCTGCACATCTGGTTTGCTGCAGCTCTTGTCCCTGTGAGAGGGACGGAATCAGCCTGATGCCCATTGAGAGGTGACTGAACAAAGAAAGGTGGTACATGTGCACACTGGAGTACTAGTCTGCCACAAGAAAGGATGAAAATATGTCACCGGTAGGAATTCAGATGGAAGGCAGGCTCATTCTGTCAAGAAAAGTAAGCTAGACTCAAGCAAACACTGCACTTTCCCCTCACTGGTGGAACCTCAAAATAGTAAAGAAAAGTAGAAGAGGGGATATTTACAAGAAAGAGTTGGAACGAGTGTGTGAAAAATGATTTCATATGCTGTGGACATTGTCATTATATATATATATATAATTATTATTGCATGTTAACTATATAACATATCATATAACATTATATAGATAACATGCAATAATAATTAAACAACATGAGAAAAAACATCCTTAAGTCTTCTGGGAATCGTGATGATGGTAAGACCCACTGTCCCTCCACCACCAGTGTCTTCCAGTTAGCTCAGAGGGACAGTGGCCGGTGTGTCTGCTACCTGTCTGGTAATCAGAGCTTTAGGAGGCAGTGGAAAAACTACATGCTTGGGCTTTGCTTGGGTTCAAACCTTGGCTCCATCAGGTCCAGGCTGTGAAGTGGAAGATTCAGAGATTATGACAGAAGGAGGCAGCCCACAGTGCATCTGGGCTTCATTTAGTCAAGGGAGCATGCTCAGGAAAGTCCAGGCATTATAGGAAGCTGGGAAAGGTGGCACCGTGTTAATGACCTGTGAATGGCCCCTGGGAATATCTCCCTTCTTGCTAGAGGGGAGGCAGGGCCCACCTCCAGGTCTTTTTGTATCTCCTCCCAAAAAACCACGTTCCAGCCAGACCTGGTAGCCCACACCTTTAATCCCAGCATTCAGGAGGCAGAGGCAGGTGGATCTCTGTGAGTTCGAGACCAGCCTGGTCTACAGAGTGAGTTCCAGGACAGTCAGGGCTACACAAAGGAATTCTGTCTTGAGAAAAACAAAACAAAACAAAAAAGAAACCACCTCCTTTTCTGGTAGCATTCATGTGTCTCTGTACAACTCATTGCTGTGGCTGAAGAAAAAAAAAAAAGAAATGACGTCTAATTGAGGACATGTGTTTATCCCGGGGCCACACAGGTGGGGCACAGTGGCAGCTGGGATTAAATCAGTCACACTCGTGAAGGAGCCTGTGCGAGCTTGGTGCACATGCACGCTCTTCTAAGGGCAGCTGTGGTTACTCTTTTGTGAGGCTGCTTAGCTGGGGTTTGGGAAGGAAGTGGGTGGAACAGTGCTGCAGGACAAGTCAGAGGCAGAGCTCAGGCAGCTCCCCTTTCTCTGCCATCGATTTGTATATCTTCCCCTTTCTCTGCCATCGATTTGTATACCTTCCCCTCTCCCTGCCTCTTCAGTCCCCAGCTGCATAATCCCTGATGCTTTGCAGTGTTAGCTGAGCCGTGGGCTGGTGCTTACGATAAAGCCCTTCCTAGTCGTCTTCCGTTTTAGAGGGCTTTTCAAGTTTCTCTCGGAGAGCAACTGGGGCACTGTTCACCAGGCTCCCCCTCGAGGAGTTGCTTGTGCTGGTCAGGTCTCGATGAAGGGAGAGGGTCAAACAATGCTTTCTCCTGAGCATGTCTGCAGTGTTTGCACATGTGTTGTTGCCATGGCAGGGTAGATGAGACGGTCAAGGGCAGGCCCTAAAGGGAGTAAAGACAAAAATACAGGGATATGTATATATTAGATTTAGTTAGCTTTCATTTTTATTCTTGTGAGCGTGGCATATGTAAGTGTGAGCACGTGTTTCTGGAGGCCAGACATTCAGGTTGGGTGTCTTCCTTAGTCACTCTCCACCTTAGTTTTTGAGACAGGGTCTCCCATTGAGCCTGGGGCTCATTGTTTCAGCTAGATTGGCTGGCCAGGGAGCTCCCAGGAGGCATCAGTGCTGGGGTTACAACTGTGCTCTTCCTTGCCCTGGCTTTTAGGTGAGTGCTGCGACTTTGAACTCAGGTCCTCATGCTTGCATGCAGGTGCCTTACTAACTGGACCATTGATTTCATACCAGCGAGTGCCATCAGGTATGACAGTGATGACTCTCACTTTGCTCCCTGCCCCCTCCAGGCAGGCATTCACTCTGAAGCCCAGGCTGATGCTGAGCACATGGCAATTCTTCTGCCTCAGCCTTCCTAGTGCTGGGATTACAGAAGGGTGACCCCGCACCCTGTTGTTGCCTATCACTTAATTCTGTTCTCACAGTCTGCCTGCAAGTTACGTAATCATTTTCTCATTCGAGCCGAGGAACCAGGACTGTGGTGGGTCTAAGTGTTTGTCACTTTCTCTCTTCCAAATCGTCTGTTGCCTTCTCTTGTTATCAGTGGCGTTCAGATAGGAGACATCTCTTGGCTCCTGTGCCTGAGACCCAGCCAGGATAAATATTTCATTCTTCTGCTCGCTGTAATTGACTCCAAGAATGACTTCTTAAAAAAGATTTGTTTTTAAGTTATGTGCATACGTGTCTGGGGTGGGAATGGAGTGCACCAATGTGAGCTCAGTGTCCATAGAAACCAGAAAAGGGCATCAGAACCTTTGGAGAACTAGAGTTACAGAGAGTTGTGGGTTGCTGGGGGGAAATGCTGGGACCTGTACTTGGGTCCTTGGCAAGAGCAGAAAACACTTTCAATCAGTAAACCATCTCTCAGACCCAGGGATTGACTTCTAAGACCAATGGAGTGGTGGTTTCCATAAGAATGTCCCCTGCTCGCTCTTATGTTTGAATATTTAGAAGTTGGTAGAATTGTTTGGGAAGAATTAGGAGGTGTGGCCTTGTTGGAGGAGGATTGTTGCTAGGGGTGAACTTCAATGCTACTCCATTTCCAGAGTTTCCTTCTCTTTCTTTTTACCTCCTGCTTTCTGATCAAGATGTGGGTTCTCAGCTGCTGCTCCAGCGCCATGCCTGCCTACCTACCTGCTGCCATGCTCCCCACCATGATGATAATAGACTCCTATCCCTCTGGAGCTGCAGGTCTCTAATAAACCCTCCCTTCTGTCACTTGCCTTGGTCATGGTGTTTTATCACAACAATGAAAAAGGCACCAAGATGGCCCGTCTGATGCCATCTAGCTCAGGAGGATGCAAGCTACCTAAAGGCTGGCCTGGCTCCTGAAGACCTGGGCTGGCAGGAAGACATCCACGGGTCTGCCTGGCATTGTGGGGCTGGCTGTGTGGCTCCCATTGTGATGAGCATGTATATGGTGGAGAAATGGACGAGAAAGAGAAGTGGAATGGTTCGTATGCTGTGGAAAAAGGCAGAATGGGGAGAAGTGAATAGGAGGTGGTAGACCTTCTTGCCACCCAAGGTCATGGTGACATCTCTGCCTGGGCTGCTGCTAAGGGCCCTGTCTGGGTCCATGGCCCTACAGCAGCCAAGGCCTGTGGTTCCTGCTGCAACCAAGGGCCATGTGGTCGCCCGGAGTCTGATGGGTCAACTGGGACCATGTTGGTGCCCAAGGACCATACTGCATCTAGGGCCATACAGATCTAAGCGGCACATGCTACATCTGGTGTCATGGTGACATCTGGTCCAGGGCTGCAGCTGGGAGCCATGTCTGGGTCCATTGGCCTAGGGCAGCCAGGGTCTGTGTTGGTGTGCTTGGCTCCTGTTGCCATGAGGTCATGTGGATTTCCAGGGTTTTTGCTGTCACCTGTGCCAGTGTTGGTGTCTGAGGGCCATGCTGCCATTGAGGCCACACTGATTTGGGTGGCCTGTGCCACCACTTGGGACCATGGTGAAATCAAGACCCAGGTTTCTGCTGAAGACCATGTCTGGGTTCATGGTCCTACTGCAGCAAGGATCCATGTTGAAGTTCATAGCCCATATGGTCACCAGAGTCCATGTAGAGGCCTGGTCTGAGATGCAACTTGTGGCCTTGTTGGAGTCTAGGGGCCATGCTGTAGCTGGGGCCATTCAAACCTGAGTGACCTGTGCTACCACTCAGGGCCATGGTGATGTCTTGGCCAGGGCTGTAGCTGGGGGCCGTGTCTGTGTCCATGGCCCTATAGAAGCCAGGGCTTGCGTTGATGTCAGTGACTCCTGTTGCCACAAGAGCCATAAGGATTCCTGGGGTCTAGGCTGCCATCTGGGGCAGTCTTGGTGTCTGAGGACTGAGCTGCTGTTATAGCCATTCCTGTCTGGGTGGCCCACACTGCTACCTGTGGCCATGATGACATCCAGACCCAGGCTACAACTGAGGGCCATGTGTGGATCTGTGATCCTATTGCAGGCAGGGTCTATGTTGAAGTCCATAGCCCATGTTACCACCGAGGGCTGTGTGGATGATTGGGTCAAGTCAGCACCCAGAGTTCATGTTGGTGGCCAAGGGACATGCAGATCTGATTAGCCTGCATTGCTACCAGATGCTGTAGGGATGTTCGAGAAAGAGCTGCAGCTGAGGGCCATGTCTCGGTCTGCGGCCATACTGCAGCCAGGGTCTGGGTTGATGTCCCAGGTTCCTGTTACCATAGAAGGTCATATGGATGCCCAAGATCTGGGGCCATCTTTTTTTTAATTATTATTTTTATTGATTTTATTAAGCTCTACATTTTTCTCTGCTCCCTTCCCTGTCTCTCCTCTCCCCTTTAACCTTCTCCCATGGTCCCCATGCTCCCAATTTACTAAGGAGATCTTGTCTTTTTCTACTTCCCATGTAGATTAGATCCATGTATATCTCTCTTAGGATCCTCATTGTTGTCTAGGTTCTCTGGAATTGTGAACTGTAGGTTGGTTTTCTTTGCTTTATGTTTAGAAACCATTTATGAGTGAGTACATATGATAATTGTCTTCCTGGGTCTGGGTTACCTCACTCAAAATGATGTTTTCTATCACTCAAAATGATGTTTTCTATCTCCATCCATTTGCCTGTAAATTTCAAAATGTCATTATTTTTTTCTGCTATATAGTACCCCATTGTGTAAATGTACCACATTTTCCTTATCCATTCTTTGGTTGAAGGGCATTTAGGTTGTTTCCAGGTTCTGGTTAGGATAAACAATGCTGCTATGAACATAGTTGAGCACATGTCCTTATGACATGTTTGAGCATCCTTTGGATATATACCCAAAAGTGGTATTGCTGGGTCTTGAGGAAGGTTGTTTCCTAATTTTCTGAGAAATAACCATACTGATATCCAAAGGGGCTATACCAGCTTGCACTCCCACTAGCAATGCAGGAGTGTTCCCTTTACCCTACAACCTCTCCAGTATACGTTGTCATCAGTGTTTTTGATCTTGGTCATTCTTACAGGTGTAAGATGGAATCTCAGAGTTGTTTTGATTTGCATTTCTCTGATGACTAAGGATGTTGAACATTTCCTTAAGTGTTTTTCAGCCATTTTAGATTCCTCTGTTGAGAGTTCTTTGTTTAGGTCTGTACTCCATTCTTTTTATTGGATTATTTGTTTTTTTGATAACCAATTTCTTGAGTTCTTTGTGTATTTTGGAGGTCAGACCTCTTTCTGATGTGGGGTTGGTGAAGATCTTTTCCCATTCTGTAGGCTGTCGTTTTGTCTTGTTGACTGTGTGATTTAAGCTTTAGAAGTATTTCTTTTGCATATGAGGGTGCCCTTGTATTTGGGGCATAGAAATTCAGTATTGAGATTTCCTCTTGATGGATTTTTCCTGTGACTAATATGAAATGTGCTTCTTTGCCTCTTTTGACTGATTTTAATTTGAAGTCTATTTTGTTAGATATTGGGATAACTACACCAGATTGTTTCTTAGGTCCATTTGATTGGAATTTTTTTTCCTAACCCTTTACTCTGAGGCAATGTCTGTCTTTGATGTTGAGGTGTGTTTCTTGTATGTAGCAGAAGGATGGATTTTGTTTTCGTATCCAATCTGGTAGCCTGTGTCTTTTTATAGGTGAGTTGAGTTCATTCATATTAAAGGATATTAATGACCAGTGATTACTATCTCCTGTTAATTTAGGTTTCATTGTTGATGATGTTAATTTGCGTGTTTGTCCCCTTTTTTTGGATTTGCTGTTGTGAAATCATCATTTTCTGTGTTTTTGTTGATGTAGCCAACTTCCTTAGGTTGGAGTTTTCCTTCTAGTACTCTGTGTAGGGCTGGGTTTGTGGCTAGGTATTGGTTAAATCTGGTTTTGTCATGGAATATCTTGTTTTGTCCTTCTATGGTGATTGAAAGTTTTGCTGGGTATAGTAGTCTGGGCTAGCATTGTGGTCTCTTAATGTCTGCATAATGCAGGACATTCTGGCTTTCATTGTCTCCAATGAGAAGTCAGGTGTAATTCTGATAGTTCTGTCTTTATATGTTACTTGGCCTTTTTCCTTTGCAGCTCTTAATATTCTTTCTTTATTCTGTATGTTTAGTGTTTTGATTATTATGTGGTGAGGGGACTTTTTCTTTTGATCCAGTCTATTTGGTTCTGTAAGCTTCTTGTATCTTCATAGGCATATCTTTCTTTAGGTTGGGAAAGTTTTCTTCTATGATTTTGTTAAATATGTTTTCTGTGTTTTTGAGTTGAACTTCTCCTTCTATGCCTATTATTCTTAGGTTTGGTCTTCCCATGGTGTCCCATATTTCCTGAATATTTTGTGTTATGCTTTTGTTAGATTTAGTGTTTTCTTTGACTGATGAGTCTATTTCCTCTATTGTATCCTCAGTGTTTGAGATTCTCTCTTTCATCTCTTGTATTCTGCTGTTTATGCTTGCATTTGGTTCCTGATCATTTTCTCATGATTTCTGTTTCTATAATTCCCTTGGCTTGTGTTTTCTTTATTGTCTCTATTTCAGTTTTTAAGTCTTGAATAGTTTCTTTCATATGTTTGATTGATTTTTCTTGGTTTTCTTTAAGGGATTTGTTGATGTCTTCCAATTTTTTGTTTGTATTTTCCTCAATTTCTTTGAGGGAATTTCTCATTTCCTCTTTAACAGTCTTAAACATTCTCCTGAAGTTAATTTTTAGGTCATTTTCTTCTGCTTCATCTATATTTGGTTGTTCAAGTCTTGATGTTGTAGGGTCACTAGATTTTACTGGTGTTGTATTGTTCTTTGTGGTGTTATGTGTGTTCTTACCTTGTCTAACCATCTTTTCCTCTATTTGGTGTAATTGGGGCTGTGTCTCTGGTGATTAATCTTCCAGTGCCAGTGGATCCAAGGCTCAGATGGTTGCTCCTCATGGTGCAGTCAGTGCCATGGTTCCAGTCACCCTGTTGGTCACTCTGTGTTCCTGGAGGTTGCTCAGTATTCTCAGGGTTTGCTCTGTTCCTGTCCCATGGAGTTTGCTGTCTCAGGCCTGCTCTGGCCTAGGTTGCTGGCTCAGACCTATTTCTGTAAATGTCCCTGATCTGGATCTGCTCCTGTGGAGGTCCCTGGCCTGGGGTTGGTTCTGCAAAGGTCTCTGGCTCCAATCTACTCCCTCGGAGGTCCTAGGCTTGGGTGTGCCTGGACCTGATACACACACACACACACACACACACACACACACACACACACACACACGGAACATAAGAAAAGGCCTGAGGGTACAGTTGCTGCTTCAGCAGAACTATCATTGGATCTAAGGTCATGAAGCCAGAAGTCTGAGAATGACATTAAGCTTATTTGTCAGGAGCTAACTGCAACCCCCAGCAGGTGTGGGTTCATGTTTTTCAGCCAACTTTTCTTTCCTGAGGACTGGAAGCCAAAGCATCCCAGTCTTGCCCAGAGAACACAATAAAATTCTCCACAAAAAAGCCCAGCTTTATTTCTGTCAAGAAGGCCACACAGAGGACCTTAGGAGCAGCTTTCATTGCAGAATAATGGAGCAATGAATTTGAGCCTTACAGCCCCAAGTCTGGAGGGCAATTGCAGTGAAGAATCCCAAACTATCTCTCTGTAAGCCTTCTCCAAAAGGAAGAGAGAACAAACATCCTTATCCTTGTGAACATCTCCTGAAAGAGGGATAAAAGTGGGCATGAGGCCCCACAATTGGGTGACACCAGATCTTGTTACTGTTATGTCTGAGTGGCATTCTGGCATCAAAGCCTGGGAACAGAGTCATGATGGGACTCTTTCATTTCTGATGGCTGGGATGTATTGGCAAGAGGCACACACCTCTGGAGCTCAGTAACATGGGTTAGGATTACCATGTTCTGATAAACTCCCTCCGTGACCCAAATAAGCTACACTATAAAGATTAGCATTGAAAACCTCTGTTTTATTTTATTTTCTCAAGAAACTTCTACAAAGAAGCTCTATTTCCCCTTGTAAGGAGTGGGAAGTGAGATACAAATTTGATTCTGGAAGTCACGTGTGGAAGGATCAAGTATATTCTGAACTCTGTTGTGGTGAGGGTAGGGATGCAGGAGGTATTCCATGCTACTCTAGACCTTTGCCCAGGGGTCTTTAAACCTTGACCATACACGGGCAGCATTATGGGAAGCTTTTAAAAATGTCAACACTTGGGGGCTGGAGAGATGGCTTAGTGGTTAAGAGCCCTGGCTGCTCTTCCAGGGGTCGTGAGTCCAATTCCCAGCAACCACATGATGGCTCACAACCATCTGTAATGAGATCTGGTTCCCTCTTCTGGCATGTGGGCATACATGGAGGCAGAATGTTGTATACATAATACATAAATAAATCTTTTTAAAAAATGCCAACACTCAGGTCTGAACCTAGGGAATTTGATTTGGTGTCTTCTGGGGTGTGGGCTGATCAATGGGACTGTTTTATAAGCATCCTTGGAAACCTAATGTTCACTCCTGCTTTAGAACCACTGACGAACCAAGGGAAGAATTCACCACATTTTCCTTTGCTGTGGTTTGCCTGTGGGAGTTGGTTTTCTCCTTCCATGATGTGATCAAACTCTGGTAGACAGGATTAGCAGTGAGCATCTTTAGCCACTGAGCCATTTAAAAGGAGGAAACATTTGCTAATCCATGCAATCGAATCCATGGAGGTCTCTAGCCTCAGGGCCACCAGGTCACACACCTCCATCTCATCCTTTCTTGACCTCACTCTCTCTGCTTCTCCCTCCTTTGTCACCTTAGGCACTGGGACTGCTTTCTATATACAAGACACATTGCTTCCGATCAATTTGATGTACATCTTATGACCCAAGAGAGAAAGGAGCCTTTCTCAGCAGCTTCAGTTGGAAAATATCCTGAAGGACTCACATGTCCTGACTTAGGTCATGTGCTCAGGACAGGTCTGAGCATTGTGGCCAGGAAGTGCATACACTTCCAGAGAGGTATGGAATAAGGTGCAGAGAAGAAAAAAAAATTAACAGCCTTTCCAACATCAGAAAGTTCCAATATGGTGACTGGACTCATTTAGTGAACACATCCAGTGCCTGTATGTGCAGACATGGTCCTAGACACTGCTTTGTAGACTGAGGGATGTACACTATGCTTTAAAATAAATATGAAGGTGTATTGCCTACAGCAAAACTACTCTTTATGATGTTAAGATTGTGCACAGTAGAACTCGCCCTTTTGAACATCTATAAGGCTCCATGTTTTTGTGTGGGGGGGAAAATTTGCAAGGGGGAAGTGTTGAGCTCCCAACTCTGCTCTGTCATGCATTTACACACATGGCTACCACTACCGGTAAGTCCTAGAGTCATTCCTGATTGTGTGTCTTTACAGCCACTGATCTGTTTTCCACCTTCGAGCCTTTCCATACTGCTGTCTCAGTTGAATCAGGCAGCAGGTGGTCATTTTTTTGTTTGTGTTCCAGATTTATACATCACGCATGCATCAGTGGTTTTCTCCTCTTCTCACGCTGTCATGGCACAGCTTATGGGTGTGGGAGACGTTTTTCCGTTGTGAGAGATAGAGGAGAGAAACAATTTTGGAGGGAAGATATGTTTTCGCCCAAGGTTTCAGTCCATGGTCCATTGGTTCTGTGTTTCTGGGTCTGTGGCAAGGTGGATCATCCTGATGGAGACGGCACCATAAAGCAGAGCGGCTCACCTCACTGGAGACTGGAAGCAGATAGTGAGACAGGAAGGGTCCCTCTCCTTCCCTCTCTCTTCTGCTCCTCCTCACTCTCCTTATTTTCCATCATCTATCTTTTGTAGTGCTGTGAATGAATCCAGGGCCTTCTGCAAGCTAAGTAAGTGTTATACCACTGAGCTACATATCCAGCCTTACCATCTTATGTAGTCTTTATACACGATGTTATGGCAAAATGTCAACTGCGTACACCATTGCAGTAATTTTCGTCCATTTAAAGATGTTTTCTAATTTACATTTAGGTCTGTGGTCCATTTTGAGGTAACGGCTACATATTGTACTAAGTATAGGTTGGGTTTCATTATTTTATCTTGGGACATTCAGTTATTCAAGTGCTACTGAATTTCTTTTGCAGCTTTATGGAAGTGTGAGTTCCAACACTGGTGTGGCCCTTTCTGGACTCTATTCTGTTTCATTGATCTGTGTGTCTACCTTTCCACAGTGCCACATGGTCTTGGTCACTATAGTCTGCGACAGACTTTGCACTCTAGTGCTGCGGGTTTCCCAATTTCTATATCTTCTTTCAACACTGCTTTGACAATGCTTCTTCCTTGGCCTTTCTACAAAGGAACTCGGAGAGTATGAATGGAATTGTATTGTGTTGAGTTCCTACTGACAGTTTCATGATATTGAGTCTTTCAGTCCATGAACATAGTTTCCATCCCATGCGTTCAGGTCATCTTTGATGCCTTTGATCAGTATTTGTAGTTGTTAGCATGCTGTAGTACCTCAGTTGAGATGTGTCCCCCAGAGGCTCAGGGATTTGAACATTTGGTTTCTGGTTGGCGGTGCTGTTTGGGGGAAGTTATGGGGTGGTTAGGAGGCATGGCCTTGCTCAAGGAAGTATGTCACCATATGACTTCGAGGGTTTGTAGCCTCACCCCACTTCCAGTTCACTTTCTTTGTGACCACTCTGCTTCCTGCTGCCATGCCTCCCCCACCATTACAAATCCTCCTAGGACCATAAGCCTAAATTAAACCGAACAACAAAAGTAACTAATATACAGACAGATCTACTTATGTGACCTGTGATTTTTTTTTATTGGTGTTTATTCATTGTACTGAGTAATGGGTTTCATGATGACACCCTTGCTTGAATATGCTATGTCACTTTGATCATTTCCATTACCCTCATCTGCCCCCTCATCCATCATGTTGGTCCCCTTCTTCTTACCAAATCTCTCTCTCTCTCTCTCTCTCTCTCTCTCTCTCTCTCTCTCTCTCTCTCTCTCTCTCTCTCACACACACACACACACACACACACACAGAGTCCCAGTGATATATAGTGAGCTACATAGAATATATCCCATCTACATATGTTCTCATATGAGAGAAAGCATAGTATATGTGTTATACCATTTTTTTGCTACCGTTGTAAATGTGTGTAAAATTTGAAATCAGGAAATGAAAATCCTCTGATGTTGTTCTCTTTCAAAGTTGTTTTGACTTACAGTTCTTTTGGTTTCTTTTTCGTGTATGTTTTCATATAAACTTTCTAGCATTCTGATAGGAATGGCATTTGTATACACTGACTTGGAGAGAAGTTCTACCTTAATAATATCATGCCTTTTACCCATGAGTATAGAACCCCTCTCATCTATTTAGACTCCTTTGCATGGCCATTAGCCCTTGTTATGGTTTCCATATACAAATTTTGCATTTTTTACTAATTTATTACTGAGTCCCAAAGGAAATGACATCAGTCTGTCGAAGAGACATTTGTACCCCTTTGTTCATTATAACATTATCCATGGAAGCCATAGTAAGAAATCAACTTAAGTGCCCATCAATGAATTGATGCATAAAAAGGTATGATCTGTGCACATATGAATAATATGAGCATGTGCAAGAGAAAACTAGTCAGCCTATAAGGGAAGGAAAGACAGCTGTTGGTGATGATGTTGGACAGCCTGGTGGAGCTTATGCTAAGGGAAATAAGACAGGATTAGAAACATGAATGCCTTGTGATGTCACTGGCGCTGGAATCTGAGCCAGGGGGACATCCAGAAACAGAGCATAGAGTAAGGCTCCCAGGGGCTGGCCTGAGCCACTCTAGAGGAGGGATAAACAAGAAAGTTCAGTATGGTGGTCAGTGTTCGCGAAATGTTATTATTCAAGGCGACAAATATGTTACCACCTTATCTAGTCATTCCACAAGAGACAAGTATTTTAAAACATTGCGTATGCACAGCGAGTGCTTATTTTATTGGCTGGTTAAATGAGTTCAATTAAGCTATAATCTGGTATGCAGACAAGGAGACACAGCAGAGCAGAGGACTGTCCACTAACGAGTGGGCCGAGGAAGCTGTCTGTGAATTTGCCCGTTTCAGAGACCATGTGCAGAGGGGCATTTCTGTCGAGCATGGAGCTCTCTGAATGAAGACAGCAAATGGAGAACTGAGTGATTCTGACACCTGCTAAGTGGCTAAGAGCCCTAAGTCCACAGCTCACCGCCATGCTCCAGCTCTGCCCTGCGGAATCCCATTGCAAGCATGAATTATGGGGAGACACGTCCTTTGCCACTTCCCTAATTCAGAAAAAAAAAACAAGCTTTTTCCTGTTCTCTGCTATTTTCTGCCATGCGTAATATAGCAAATTAATTAGTGGATCTGGAGGCAGTTTGCTAATACAATTTTTCTCTTGCTTGAGGTGAATTGTGTTCATGCTTCAGTCACTCAAATATTACTCCTCCGTGTTTGACGGAACTATGTTATCAGGTGACGATTCTATTGCACACGATCTGATTCTAATTAAACCAGAAAGTAGCAAATTGCTTCACAGTCCACGCTCCCCACCCCTTGCCACATTCATCCCATTTTCAGAGCTTTCTGAGCTGAGCCTGGGTCGTTTCCTGACACCCACCCTGCCTCATTCATTTTATTGCACACTGCACCCCGGGTCCTAGTCTGGGTGCCTCGGAGAGAGAGTGTAGTTAATAAGCAGATACGAGGTCTGCTTCAGCAGAGATGGAATTTGTGTAAATTAAGTCTTGGAAGACGGTAGTGCTGATCTTTATCTCAGAGATTATCAAAGGAGAAAATATATTGCTTTCTCAAAATTGTTTGCATAATTAAAAAATACGTCCCTTAGTCTGAGAGAAGAGAAACTACACTTGTAGTGAAAGCAGCAGGAGTCGAGGGAGTGTCAGGGTAGCACCCCGAGTCCTAGGAACTCAAGATCTGAGTTTATCTTCTGCCCTGCTTTTATCCCAGGCGACCTGCATTGCTTCGCACGGTGATAAGTGCTTCACAGACCCGAGGTTCCGAGGATTGCCCTGGATCATCAAAGGTCTGGCGACGCAGAAGTAAAAAAGGGAGAGCTGAGACTCTCCCATCCCTCGTCTCCCTCTTCTACTTTCTATGAAACACCAAGCCCTCATTCCACGAGGCCAGAGTCCTCAGAGACATCAATGAGAGGAGGTCGCTGAGTATTAGAGTCTTTTCTCACCAGGACTGAGGTGTCCTTTTGAGTTAGACTGCATGCACCCTCAGTGAACCTCAGGATATCGGTGGCAGGATTGGTTTGTAAAGTCAGGGACGAGTCCGAGATGAAGTAGGTGCCATGCTACACATGGAAGGCTCTTTTTGGCTGCCGGCTGGAAAGAAAATACGATGCATCCTTTGCACGGAGCAGTGCAAGGTACAGTTCAGCCTGGTCTGTGGGCTTTGCTTCTTTGTCCCTGTTTCAAGATGGGGAACTAACTCAGGCTGAGAGCGGCACCTGGAGAGAGAGCATGGTCCTCTAACGACAGGCATGCTCAGTTTCCAAAGGGCATAGTAGGCCTGCCCACTCTCCAGACGACACAGACTCCTGCCGGAATTGACAAACTGTGTAATTCAGGTAACACACAGCTCTATTTTCTTCCTGGGTTTTGCCTTCCACAATGAAGACAGCCAGCTTGGCTTCTGCCTCCTTGTTAGACCTTACCTCATTTTTTCCCATGTAAAAGGCTGCTTGACTTTGCCAGAAGACAGATGCACCTATGGACTGGTGAAAGGAAAGGAAAGGAGACGGGGGTGGGGTGGGGGGGTGGGGAACTGGGGGGGGTGGGGGTTGGGGGTTGGGGAGAGAACCAAGAAAGCGGAAGAGGAAGAAACTGTATTTTTCTCAGAATTTCTTCTGTGGGAAGGGTCAAGAACCACTGACACTTAACATATATTTCTTACTCTTCTTACTTGCATGGCGTCAGACCGCCTGTGCACGAGTCTCACTTTATAAGGGAAATGCCCTCTTTTGCTGTGGTGGAAGAGAATGCCCAGAAAAATGTCTTCTATATCTTAAAGATCACAGAGTAAGAGGTAGATCTGGGACTTACTCAAGGACATTCCTGCCAAGTTTTCTGTAGTTTCTCCTATACTTTAGAGTGTATTTGTGGGGCCTGAATGAGACTGGAGAAACTTTGGGTCTTAGGGATATTGTAACAAAGACAGATGCAGTAGGCAAGAAGTAAGGGTAACACCTGTATTATCAGCTCAGCACACTACACCATGGTCACTGAAGCTCTTAGGACTAGAGTCTTGGGTGTTTCTTGGACTTGGAAGGAACATCTGACTGATGGAGTGTCTCAGCTAGGGTTCTGTTGCTGTTGAAGGGGCACCACTGCCAAGACAACTCTTATAAAGGAGAACATTTAATTGGGACTGGCTTACAGTCACAGAGGTTTAGTTCATTATCATCATGGTAGGAAGCATGATAGCGTGCAGGCAGGCATGGTGCTGGAGAAGGAGCTGAGAGTTCTGCATCTTTCAGGTAGCAGGAAAAGACTGAGACACACTTCCTCCAACAAGGTCACACTTACTCCAACAAGGCCACACCTCCCAATAGTGGCACTCCCTATGGGCCTATGGGGCATTTTTACTTAAACTATCATAGTGGCCATGTCTGAAGACACACCCCTATGACTCTTACTATCAGAGGAGAATGGGTTTGTGACTTGAGGACAGGAATACAAT